>CAUYRH010146822.1:0-10073 GCA_963574655.1 Perodicticus potto | reverse complement strand
CTCCTTCTATCCCATCTTTTATGATGTGTGGCATTGAAGACTAGTGCTTGTGGCTCAGTGAGTAGGGTGCCGGCCCCATATACCGAAGGTGGCAGGTTCAAACCTGGCCATGGCCAAACAGCAACAAAAACAATAGCCGGGTGTTGTGGCAGGCATCTGTGGTCTCAGGTACTTGGCAGGCTGAGGGAAGAGAATCGCCTAAGCCCAGGAGTTGGAGGTTGCTGTGAGCTGTGTGATGCCACGGCACTCTACTGAGGATGATAAAGTGAGACTCTGTCTCTACCAAAAAAAAATTAAGACTGGTCTAAATGAGGCAAAGAAGAGTATAAAGGAAGCATATTATTGAAACAAAGTAGATTGCATGAAATAATAACATTTAACCAATTATCATGTTCAAAGATCACTGACAGTACCCAAATAAAATATTCACACTTCTCTTTTGCTGAAGTCAGTATATGATTTCCTTGCGTATATTAATTCAATCTGCTTTGGGTTTAAACTTTGCAATAAATGTCAATCTATAGTAAGTAAATAACCCATCTAGTTAATCTCTGCTTATCCATCCACAAACTTCTCTGAAGCACCAGCAGCATTACCAGTTGCTAGAGATACCAAGTCTAGCAAGACTCGTTATATTTTAGAGGGAGAGACAATCTAGGAAAGAAACAACTGTAGTTTAATGATTAAGTATCCTGAAAGTGGAAATGTACAACATGGCACAGAGCCAGGAGTAATAATCAGATCCTAAGTCTTCCAAAGAAAATTAAGTAGAACAGAGGTTTTTGAAAAAGGTGACAAGCAAGGTAAGTAGTGAGCAACACTTGAAACGTCACCAGAAAAAAGACGAGTGAGGTCTTCTTACATGGAATGATGGCAGCAATGAACAATCCCAGTTTAAGAAGCAAGTGAATGATTGTTTCAGGATTGGTTCAGAATTTTCTAACAAGCCCCTTTCTGGAAGGCTTGTTCATGTGGAGAATGAAACATGGAAAGGATGAGGCTATGTTTGATATTTAGTAGCTGACTTCATTTCCAAACCGAGGTTTTGTTACGGAGCTAAGCATTTTTATCTCCATAATCAACATGCCTCCCTTGGCATCTGGACCTTTGGTTCCTAAAGGTAGCGTATCCGGTTTCACTCATCTTTTGTCTCCCAGGACCTACCACAGTTCCTGTAACTGTAGGTACTCAACAAATAATTTTTTAATTGAATCAGACTGGTTATGTTGTTTTTTAATGCAGCGAGGTTTCAGGCTCCGTTGAACAACATGAAATGACACGGAGATCCCTGCAGCCTCTCACTGGTGTCTAGTGATCCTGCTTCAATAGGACGCAGCTCTGCTGGTGCTCATGATTCAAGAAAGCTTTTGGAAAATGCAAAGAAAGCACTTCACACCACTGTGGTCTCGCTCTCCCTCCTCAGTAGGACAAAGCCAGAACAAATAGTTCAACCAGAGGCACCTTTCATTGCCTATTTGATTTGACTGCCATAATTTTCTAGCCTTTTTAGGTTCAGTGAATAGTTTAGTATGAAGATACCTGACAAGATTTCCCTGAAAAGGCAGCTGGAGCCATCACTGGGAAAAAAATGCATTAAGAAACTAATTATCTGAGGCATATGGTGCAACTCCTAGCAGATCCCTCACAGTGGAGGTAATAAATTCTGTCATCAATTCTCTGCTAACCCTAGTCAACTTTACCTATATTTATTAAATTATAGTTAATTGTTAATTGATGCAGCAAATAGGAGAAATTTAACTATTGTTCACATGCTACAAACCAGTGTATGGGGTGTCCATAAAGTTTGTGTGCAATTTGCAATAGTCAACTATTTAAAATTGCACCTGCACTTTATGCGCACCCTGTATGTTGTATGCTAACATTCACATCCACCTTATCTGTATTAATCATGCCAGCAGACCTGAGAATCGTCAGTAGCCACCTGCATCCCCTGTCTGTGCTTTGAAAGCCATTACAACCATTGTCAAAGGCTTTTAAATCTCCTGACTTCAAAGCATAGTAAATGCATTCTTTTGAGAACAAAAGAGAAAGGATATAGGAATAAAATTCTAAGAGGTTAAGTTGGGCAAGGCCAAATAGGTAATAAGAAATGGTTCACACGACCATAGTGTAAACCTCAGACGGTCTGACTTCAAATGGCTGGTTCTTAAACAAATTCAAACCAACTGGGGACCTGGTAAACATGTATATTTTGATTCAATAAGTTAAGGGTAAGGTCTAAGGTCCTGGAAATCACACTTTTAGAATTTAGGCTTTCAACCCCCACTCTGCACTGTGAGCATGGAAAAGTTGGTCTGTGACAAAGACTGTGACAGATTGAGAATGTGAGCTCTCTGGCCACTGGACCCAGGTCTAACTTGTACATGTAATTTTTACGTGGCCTATCATTGCACATTTTATTCCTTGAATTGTCATATTCTTTGCCTTTTAAATTCCATCTAAATACAAAGCACTATTTCAATACTCAAATTACTCACTATTATAAAAGTGAGTATTTTCACTATTTCAAAGCACTATTTTCAATACTCAAAATACTCACTATTATAATACTCAAAAATATGATGCAAAGAATGATTATTTGGAAAATGGCAGCCTTAAACTATACCCAGCTTCTCTAAATTTTCACCAATTAAATTAATTACAAAATGGCTTGTGTTCTGACTCCAGCACTCTCATCTGAAGCTTATTAACATATGAGTTTTATTTCTTACAAAACTCATATCAAGCTGATTAAACTGGGACATAAGTTCAACAACATGGAATAAAATTGATATCATTTTGTCAGATGGTCTCATTGCCTGGAATCAGAAAACAGCCTAAGCCAAGTATTCCAAATTTGTAAAATGTTTTTGTAGTGAACCTCAGGATTAAACAATCACATACTCTTTTTAACTAGCTTACGTTTTTTTTTTTCCCATTGGCTAAACTCTAATTAGAATAAGTAATTCTTTCAGCCAGTCCTCTTGTTTTTGCTTTTCCCATCTGCCATTTCTGTAATAAAAATGAAGGAAAATATATAAAGCTATTATATGGGGTAATTTTATCTCTTCTCCTCATTCCAAACACACACACACACACACACACACACACACACACAAAGTTTTATTAAACTTCTAATTTTCCTTTTGTTGGCTTGGGTCTAAAAAAATAGTGAAAATTCTATGTTCTTATGCAAATAATATTTTTCCCATGATGAATCATCAGGTGTTATTCAAACTAGCACATACATGCAGAAAAGTTACCAAAGTGAAATATATTCTTAAATATTTAATAATATATTTTATTGAAGGCCTCCTCAGACAGGGCATTTCCAAGGGTCACTGCAGCACCCATGGATAGACTCCAAGGGGAGAAGATTTGGTGTCAGTGAGAACTTGTGCTTCTTCAAGAACACAGTGCATTTAGCATCTAAGGCAGGCGTCCTCAAACTTTTTAAACAGGGGGCCAATTCACTGTCCCTCAAACCGTGGGAGGGCTGGACTATAGTTTAAAAAAAAATTATGAACAAATTTGTATGGACACTGCACATACCTTATTTTGAAGTAAAAAACAAAACGAGAACAAATACAATTCATACCGAAGCATGTGGCCCGTGGGCTGTAGTTTGAGGACCCCTGATCTAAGGGATACACAACTCCTTGAAAAGCCACAGTCACAGAATAAGAAGTGTTTTGGAACTAGGGCAGAGGCATATCAAGGCTTTAGGAATTCAAAGATTATACAATTGAGCACATCATTATTAGGCTTCTCCTAAGGTCTTGAAAAGGTCCAATGTAAGGTAGAAGCCCTGAAGTTGAAGTTTCATTAGTTTCATAGTGAATTTACTTCTTGACCTTGGGTAGACAGAGTGGTTGAAGTGGGCTGGAGGCAGAGGTGTGTAATGAACAATGTGGGTAATAATTAAAATTTTGGACCCTCATATTTTTATAAAACTATTCATATGTGTCCACAAAGAACTCAAACCTAAAAATGCAGAGTATTTATTTATTTATTTTATTGACTTATTTCACATTTACCTTGATGGTAAGCTTTCATTAGGTTGCAGTCACAGTCTTGACAAGTTCATTGAATTACAGCAGAACCTCCATAGTTGACCCTGCCTTGCCCACCTCCCTAAGTTGACCTGATTTTCATAGACCAGACATGCACCACATGTACATATCAGTACAGCAGGCCTAGTTCCTTATGTTGACCACCTCCTTCTGTTAAACATTTGTTACAGACTCTTGGGTGGTCAACGTATAGAGGTTCTCCTATATTTGATTTCATTTTCTTGAAAGACAGTAACACAGCTTCTATGGTATACAGTAAATAAGAAAAGTAAAAGCAAATTTGATAGACGTTACCAGTTGTGTGGAAAGCTCAAATCCTGTGATAGTATTGAATATGTTAAGACTTTTAGAATAAAATCCAGATCATTAATGGCTATGCATTTACCAAATAATGTATCCTCCCTCAACCAAGACTTCATGTTGGAAAGAAAGCAAGGAATACATATATTCCTCACAGGAATATATGCTTCCTGAAGGAAGGGACAATATTCTAATTATCTTATAATTCCTGAGGCCTAGCCTGGTACCTTACCTATTCAAGGCACTCCATACATGTTTGGTAAGAAAATTAATAATATTAATAAAACCTTCTGTAAGTTGACCATCCAAGGAAGTGCAACAAACTGGTCAACATACAAAGGTTCTCAACATAAAGAAGGAGGCCTCCTGTCCTGATATGTACATGCCCATGTCTGGTCCATATCCAGTCCACCTGAGGAAGTGGTCAATGCAGGGAGGTGGTCCTTTGTCGAGGTTCTACTGTATTACTGTTTTTTTCATGTATACTATGTCAGTCAATATGAAAGCCTCTTGTAATCACATGAATAATTTTATAAAAACATCTGTGATATTTTTCTATCCTGAGTGTACCACTCAATGGGCCTGGCTATACCCTCAAAGCTCAGTCTTGTAAAACATATCCATCTCAGTATAAAAATACCACCATAAATACTGCTTAATCACAGCACATTCAACGCTCCTTTTTTTTCCCCCCTTCTAAGCTTCCCATCAAGATGAATCTGAGTATCAGGAGAGGGCTGTGGGGAGATGCTGTCTTGGGGTTAGGCATGTTTCCAGGCAGCAGGTCTGAGGAATCGCTCCGTAAATGGATATCCCCACTGGCCAATTAGCTCACGGTCTGTAAGCTTCAGTGCATGGGAAAACCCACCAAGGCACAGATGTAGTACAGAGGCAGGATGTAAACTTCTAGATTGTAAACAGTGTTCTGGCGAGGTGCAGAACAAGTTGGTGAAATGTGGGATAAACTCAGTGGGACTATGGATCTGAAGACAGAAAGCTAGCCGGGGAGTGTAGCATGGGGTTTGGGCCTAGACACAGGAGACTGTTCACAACTACAAATGTGGAAAACATGTGACTGAGTGAAGGAGCAATGGATAGAGACTGGAATAATTTTGAGGAACATGATAGAAAGTACTTGGATTTCCTTGGAGAAACTGTAGAGATATAGGTATTAAAGACTGCTGGTGAGGGCTCAGAAGGAAGTTGGGAGCATGGCACTGAAAACCTACGTTATCTTAGAGAACGTCTAAATCACTGTTCATGAACTATTGCTAGAAATATGTATTTTAATAAGTGCTGGTGGTGAGCGCTTAGGAGGAAATGAGGATCGTGAAAGGGGATTGTTAGGTACTGGCAGGAAACTTACCTGCGCTGTGTCCCACGTTTAGGAGCAAAGTAAAATCTGTAAGCTCTGAACTCGGGTATTTAGCTGAGGAGATTTCCAAGCAAAGTGTTGAAGGTGAGGACTAGTTTCTTGATGGTTATGGTAAAATGTCAGAAGAAGGGATAAAATGAAGAAGAAAAAGTTCATCCGAAAAGGAACCAGTACTTGGAGATTTGTAAAATTCTCAGCTTATTCACATTTCAAATAAGCTAAATTTGGGATTTTAAATATCAGGAAAATGGGGAAACCAAGCATTTAGCTGGACAGTATTTTTCTAGTGCCTTTATTAACTGAAAAGTCAGAATATTCATTCACACAGAGGACTTTTTGGAGCCCCTCAGCCACCTCAGTAGAAGTCAGGAATAGAAATGGGATTATCCAGGAAAGATCTCTTTAGAAGCCTCCTTTCTAACAGATTAAATTCCCATGACATACACAAGAACACCATTAAGAATTTTATACTAGCAGAAACCTGGCTGGCTTGGTCCAAAAGGGACAGACAGTGGAAAAAATGAAAGAAAGGAAGGATGACTCTGAAGGTAGATGATCCCTGAGCCCACAGGGTGGAGCCTGGAGCCTTCAGGGATCATTTTCAGGCTATAAAAACTAACAGAGCTTTCCTGGGAAGACTGAGTTTTCCTGGGTAGACTTCTAAGTGTCTTAGGACCAGTGACTCCTTGTTTCTTCTTTTTTCTCCCTTTGAATGGGCCTGTCTATAATTTATCCTATAAATGTTCCACCATCATATTTTTGGAGGAGAGAACTCATTTTCTAGATTCACAGGTCCACAGAGAGAAATTTTTATGCAAGATGAATTATACCCCAACTTATACCCATATTGGATTTAGATGATTAAATAATGAACTTCTGAGCTGATGAGACCTGCAGGAAGTTTTAAATTTGACTTGATGCTAACATGGGTTGAGACTTTTGTAGGCCTTGAGATGGGTGAATGTATTTTGCGTCTGGGATGGACATGAATCTTTGGGGGCCAAAAGGCCAACTGTGGTAGCTGAATGATGCCCCCCAAAGATGGTCTAATTCCTAGAACCTAGGAATGCATTATTTTATATGAAAAAAAAGAATTGTCAGATGGAATTAAGTTAAGAATTTTGAAGTGGAAAGATTATTTGGTATTATCCAGTGGTTCTAAAGCAAACATAATCCTTATGTGAGGAAGCAGGAGAGACACTCCGAGTGATATAGCATGAAAAGGTCTCAACAGACCACTGTGGCTTTGAATATGAAGGGTTACCATCAGCAAAGTAAAGTAGGTTCCTCTATAAGCTGGATAAGACAGGGAATAGGTTCTTCCCTTGAACCACGGGAAGGAACATGGCCATTACCCCACTTTGGTTTTATCACTGTAAGACCCAATTTCAGACCACTGACGTCCACACTGTAAAATAATAAAGTTGTGTCGTTTTAAGCCACCAATTTTAGATAATTTGTTACAGAAGCCATAGAAAACTAATATAATTATAAATTTGCATTATGAGAAAAAAACTTTAGAAACTTATTTTGCAGCTATCTAAATAGACAAGAAATATGAGGGTGGCAGGAATTGAATAAGACACTCACTGTCAGACCGTGGTACATTTGAACTACATTTTGCTTGATCAAAGGTGATTATGTCAACAGCCATGAGTAATATGGCACATTATTTAAAGTGTAATAATGGAGACTATGATCTTGGAATTGGACAATTTCAGTTTGGCCATGCTTTTGGAAAAAGGAAGTTAATTTTCTTCTCTGTAGCTTAAATTTGCCTATTTATAAAAATGAGGATTCAAATTTTTATTTTATGATATGGATGTGTAAGTTGATTAATAAAATGCTACAAATTTTATTTAGCACATGCCTGGCTCCTAGAAAGCCCTATTTTAATTGTGCCTTTAATTTATTCATTCAGCTAATGTACTGAGGACATATTATGTGCCAGGCACAATTTTATATGCTGAGTGTTCGAAAAGTTAAAAATTCCTGCCTTTGTAGAACTTATATTCTAATAGAAAGGTTATATATTGGACAAGATAATTAAGTGAAAACATTTTTCCCCATGTAGTATTAGCTAAGAATATTCTTGCAGAAGGAACAAAGAGGAAGGGAAAATTGATGGTAGACGGAAGCTTGTTTGTTTGCAGATGGTAATAGCTCAGCACTGAGGGAAAAGGAGATGCTGCAGGGGAAGAAAAGGGATAGTATTCTTAATTTAGGTGCAGGAGACTATGTTCTACTGCATGAGGAGAGGACCGATCTCAGCTGACGCATGTAGCTCATCTGCAGTTAGATGAGTAAGGGGCGTGGGACAGACGCAGACAGCTGAGCATATGAGGTCAGGAGCACACGCGACTTCTCTTCTGATGGATTTTATTTTCTAGGCGACTAGGCAGCTAGGTCATCGGCTGAGAGTAAGAATTAAAGGGAAATGTTGATGGAACAAGAGTCATCCAGAAAAGAGGGAAAGTGTTTAGACGGCGTGGAGAAAAATGTTGTCAGTCAACAACATCAGGCCCACCTTGTGACCGTGAATTTAAAATGAGGTCCATTAAGATGGCTGTTTTTCTGCCATCCATTTCTGCCTACACATACATACGTATGGAGTAGGCAGATAGGTTGATTTAACCAAGGTTATACTTTAGCCAAAGTAATTCAACATTAAATAGATTGGTAAGGAGCTAGGGATGTATAAAGGAATGACCGTAAAGTCTGACCACGGAATGAAGCTGTGTAGAGAGGGAAGTGATAACATGCAGGGGGGGAAGACATGATAAAAGAAAAAGTGGCAGGACCCATGTATTACTGGTCGTGGTGGGGTTAAAAGGTAGTTACACCTGAAGTACCAGAAAGAACAAACAGAGAAGGAAGTTCATGGGGAGCGATATGTTTGCATATGAAATGCACCTACTGATAAGGACCCAGTGAAAACATGACCCTAGCTGAGTGGCTGAGGTGGACCCATGACAAGATTCCTGATCACTGGAGAGAGGCCGGGAAGCTGAGAAGGCAGGACCCGGCAAGGATCACCTACAAGGGTATTTATAGAAAATGGAGTTTAGATTCTGATTTAGGAAGGGCTTGTCAATGAAGACATTGGTTTTGTTTTAGTAAAGACATTGAAAACTCTATAGCAACAGAACTTGTTCTTGACACTTTTCCTTTATAGCTTCTACAGACCAAAACCAAAGACAGTTTTGTATACACATATCTTCTCTTGTAGGAATGGCTGCTGGTTAGGAGCCGTTAATAGTAGAGGTGGCATCATTAAATTCAGAAGTTCTTTCTAGATATTTAAATCCACAGAGCCAGGAAATAAACAGTTGTTCCATAAATAAGTGCTACTTTAAAATAGGTATACATGACTCCTGATGTCACATCGTTAGCTGATGTTATCTAATATTAACTACATAAATTTAACATTACTTGTTTGCAAAATATAATGCACATACTTAATTTCCCACTTTTACTTGCGTTTCAAGCAGCCAGAGTAGTTAACAATGTATTATTCAGTGACAGTAGCCATTTGAGAGTCTTACAATGCAAATGAGCACAAAAATTAGATATGTCAGAATTCAACAAACATAGAACACTGTTATTTAATTGGAAGGACTTTTTCTTACTGTGAGTAAATTTGATGGCTGATCATTCTTCATAAAATATGCCTGAATGTATTTTCCCTAAATCATGCCATGTATTTTAAACATGTTGAATCTTATGAAAATGAAAATGAAAATACTGCAACTTGTGAAAGGATAAAAAAGTATTAAGAAATAAGGGAGACAATCTCATACCCCATATTATTCTATATTTTTTTAACCTCAAAATATTACCAGGGTACAAATGTTTTTGGTTACTTGAATCAATTTTATCATTCTTGAGTCAGGGTTGTAAGTGTGCCCACCACCCAGATAACGTTCACTGTACCCATTGAGTGAGTTTTTGCCCATCCCCTCCTCCCCGTTCCCCCTTGCTTAATTTCCCCTGAGTTTTACTTCCCTCTGTGCACGCTTTTAAATGGAATTCACCCAACAGCCTATACAAATGTTTCGAATAAAATGATAAATTTCAAATAGAAACATTATCTGCAAAAATATTAAATTATGTTTTATTTTCAAAAGCAATTAAGGCTAAGTCTGGTTTGGAGGCACTTGCTGTAACTGCATGGCTAAATTCCTTTTTTTTCTTTTTCAATTAAAACATAGCTGTGTACATTAATGCAATCATGGGGTACAGTGTATAGGTTTCATATACAATCTGAGATATTTTCATCAAACTGGTTAACATAGCCTTCATGGCATTTTCTTGGTTACTGTGTA
>CAUYRH010146820.1:0-11385 GCA_963574655.1 Perodicticus potto | reverse complement strand
GCCTGTAGTCCCAGCTACTTGGGAGGCAGAGGCAGGAGAATCGCTTGAGCCCAGGAATTGGGGGTTGCTGTGAGCTGTGATGCCACGGCACTCTACCCAGGGTGACAGCTTGAGGCTCTGTCTCCAAAAAAAAAAAAAATATCCTAAACAAAGACATTTGTGGAAAGTTGGGGCTACACTCCTACCTCTTCAAGCTTGGGTAGGAAGATTATGCCATGATCAACAAAATGAGAAATATATCCTAAATTTTACCAAAGACACAACTCGTCATGTTCAAGCCTGTTTAATGCTGCCTTTTCTATTGCTTAAAGGAGCTATTTATTGGAACAAAACCAGTGGAGCAATTCGGTGTTTGCAAACTTGTACTATGTATACTTGCATTAACAGTTCTGTTCAGTTTGATATTTCCAAAGAGCAGTTGTATATTTTAAGAACAAGAAAAGGTGTTTGGTTACTGGTGAAACTCACTCATCCTTGGGAGGAATCCCCTGCATTATCAATCCTTGAGATAATGGCCAAGAAGTCCTGAAATGAACTAAGCATTTCATTGGAATCCTGATTGCAGCCATTTTGGGAATAATTGCTGTTACTGCTGCTACGTCTGCAGGAGTTGCTTTGACTGAAAGCATCAAGACTCAAGACTTTGTTGCTGAATGGCACCACAACTCTGAGCAGCTTTGGGCGGCTCAGAGACCAATTGACACTGAGATCCATAATGAACTTTCAGGTTTAGAACAAACAGTAGTAATGTTAGGAGATCAATTGTCTAGTTTATAAAAACAAAGTTTCAGTGTGATTGGAATGTGACTTCATTTTGTATCATTCCTGTTCTTTATAATGCAACTGAATTCCCTGGGGATAAAGTGAAAAAGCATTTGTTAAACCATGAAAATTTAACTAATGATATTCTTAACTAACAGCAAAAAGTGTATGCCACATTCCAGCACAAGCTTGAATGTGTTAATGGAGATACTATATTAAAAGAATTGTCAAATGGAATAGAAAAATTAAATCCTTTACGTAAATTGAATATTTTGTTTGGAACTTCTGCAGGATTGCTTGTTATATTGTTCATTATTTGTTTTATTTTGTGTTTAGTTTGCAGACAAGTCCGCCAAGCCCACCAAGTGAGTGACCACCCAGCAGCCGTGTTTTCTGTTATGATGCATAACATGACTATAAACAAAAAGGGAGAAGTGTAACCTCAGTGTAACTTCGAGTGCCATTGATTTATGCTTGAAGAAACTTTCTCGGAGTCCATATGAAGGGATGTTCCCTTAAAGACCCTCCAAAGTGATTAGAAAGCTAATCATGTAGAAGGCAGGCCCTGAAGGCAGAGTCAAGCTGTCTCTGGAATTTCTTCAAAGGGTCCTTAGGAGTGAATCAAGATAAATTAGTGTGAAGCTCTCCTAAAGGTCACACTAGCTCCCTGCAGCTGAATAGTTCAAGAAGCTTTGTGGTTTCTTTGTACTTTTATCAAAAAGACCCTTTGTAGCCAATTGGTTTTATTATTAGATGTGTACGTGTGTGTACATGCAGAACCTTGCATTATTAAAGTATATAAGCTTATAAGAAATAAACTGAGGTTTCTACATGCCTGAGCAATCTGTAGCCCTCCACTCCTCACTACATTCTGACTGCTGGTCTTATCTCTGCAACTCCAGCCTGAACACTTCCAGCAACAGCAAGGATTTCTTCCACCTTTGCTCCCATGCATGTGGTCAGGATGATGATGTAAAGGACCTTGTACCTTGGTTTGAGGGGTAACAGGTTCTAATCTTTGACCTAGACTTGATCTCCTTGCTCCCCCAGAAAGAAAGGATGTTCTGACACTAAGATTAAGCAAAACATGGTTAATTACCTAAGTGGAGATCTTTCTTGTTACTCTTCCTAGGGCTTCCGCCTGTTCAATTCAGTCTCTCTCCCCTTAGTAACTTCATACAATTGTTTGGTAGTCTGTATGTTTCACATAGTCTTTCGGGCTTCTGCATGACCTCAGCCACCTTGCATACGTTTGTGGCCTTCTGGCTCCCTTACACTGACAGGGACGAAGTCAAGGTTGGGTTTAGTGTAAGAGAATGAAACCATTTGGCAGTTACATACAAACAACTACAAGTTCTGGATTTTGAAGCTAACATTTACACAATGAGAGCATGAGTATTCCTACTTAAACACTTAGCACAGTTCTTAAGGTAATACCTAGTTCTAAGAGTCTGTATAGAACTGATACAAAGTTCTGAAAACTTCAAGTGAATATTTGTGAACATCAGTTGGGTGTGGGGCCACTTATGTGGTTGTGTTACACTCACACCATATACTGGGAAAGTCTCATTCAACTTCTAATTTACCTGAGCTATCTGCTGTGTCTATAATATTTAATACTGCACAAAATTCTCCAGTGTAGCCAACAGGTGACCTTTGTTGAGCCTTAAAGTTTGAGAGCAAATATAACTACTAGATGTAATTCCATACTCTTTGCCCAAGAATCACTTAGGCCCAAGAGTTTGAGGTTGCTGTGAGCTATGACAGTCTAACAAGGGTGACAGCGAGATTCTGTATCCAAAAAAAAAAATTCAATATTTTTTGCCCAGTCCCTTAATTTCATTGAACAGATTAGTTTAGTAAAACAGCTATGTCTCAGTTTATGAGATACTATTGCAGACAAGGCTGGAATCTAATACAGGTGGGCCACAGTTTTTTTCCATTTTGAGCCATTTCTCCTTTAATTTCTCTCTTTACTAAAGACAAATTATAGCAGGACTAACTTAGTTGCCAAAATAAACTGTACTTTCAGTAGACTAGCTTTGATTATTTCCATAAATTGCAGCAAGAACAATTCTTAGCCACCTACGCTTTTCTTCCCTTTAAAATTGGCTTTGCTGAAACCTTTTATAAAAAATCTCAGGTTAGACTTGAAAGCCTTCTGTGAGCCCAGGTTTCATCTGTGCCATTATATAGCTGTATGCATTGGTTAATTTCCTCTTCTCTTAAGGTCCCCAAGCAAATTCAGATTTTGGGACCTGTCAGAAAGCAACCTTCTTTACTTACCACAGATTAGGAAACATGATTAATGGGTATTTGGCCAATTTTTCCAAAGTGCTTTTCTTACTGGCCTTGTAAACTCAACCTTAATTCCTTAACATAGTCTGGACTCCTCTCACAATGCTATTCCAGGCAAAGCCTTGGTAAAATAACCAGTGCCTTCCTTACATCCTGTCGAACTAAACAGATTCTTATTGAACTTATTCAAATAACTGTATTGTCAGAAATTAAGAATACTTGCAAATGGCTTTCAAATTCTGGAGAAATCAAGGAAACAGAAAAAATAGATGTTTCAAATTCTGCCTATAAGTACAAACATTATTGAAAGCTACAAATAGCTGAAGAGACAGAAAATGGTTTTTGTGACTTCTGGAAAACAGAAAACAGACAGGATCAGCAGTATTTAAAAAAAAAAAAAAAAAAGCCCTAACAAAAGCCAAAATGGGCCCCCCCAAGAACTCGTTCCATGTAACTGATTTCTGTTCTGTTTAAAGTTAGATTAGCAATACTCATGGACATGTTACCTTTCTTTCTTTCTTTTTTTTTTTTTTTGAGACAGGGCCTCAAGCTGTCACTCTAGGTAGAGTGCTGTGGCCACACAGCTCATGGCAACCTCCAATTCCTGGGCTCAAGCGAGTCTCTTGCTCCACCTCCCAAGTAGCTGGAACTACAGGCGCCCGCCACAACGCCCAGCCATTGACTTTCTAATTAAAGTTCTAGCAGTTTGCTTTCAGCCCAAAGGTATTTAATTTCCAAAGATACCAGAAATTTCAGTTTGAGAGAATTTATCAGCCTCTCCTAATTTTAATTTTGAAGGACTAAGTTTGGACTCAGCCAGTTATAAAAAATACTGTCTGAATTGAATTACAATTATTACTGACAATCTACACTAAGACCAATATTTTATAATATTGGAAAATACATATGAACATAATCTGCACAAAATTAGCCACCATTTCATATTTGACAATGTTTCCTATACATTTTTAACAAACCAATTAAGCCTGTCTTTCTCATATTTTCAGTGGTCTTGATATATCAAAAAGACCAAATTTAGAGTTTTGATTTTGGAAGATATCAAAGTCTTAAAACATTTGTTAGAGCAAGATTACAAGCCAAAGATTCCAAAGCAGTGGTTCTCAACCTGTGGGTTACGACCTACAGGAACCGTATTAAAGGGCCGTGGCATCAGCAAGGTTGAGAACCACTATTCTAAAGGAAATACATAGTCAACTGGATCACATGTAAATTCCTTTACAAATTTCCTTTTATTAGCTTCATTTAACCTGCACAGACAATCTACAAACATTATAAACCTTCTGGATTGCCCTGCCTATCACTTTCTGACATAACCATTCTGTTTCATGAAAAATTTACCTCACAGGATCCTTTTCTTACACAATGCCATTTTCCTTTCTATATAATTTCTCTCACTCTCAAAAACCCACTTTTCACAAAACAGGGTCACAGTTTTCTGTGATGTAATTATTCACTTGTCTAGACTGATAATTAATTAGAAGGTTTAAAAGGGAATAATCTTACACTTTGACAAAGACTCAGTTTCCAAACAATTTAAGCAACCAAGTTATTACATTTTACAAATGAGAGACATTTTGTGAAACATAGCATTGATATAGGGTTTTCCCACTCAGGGCTAGGCAGAGAACCGTGAGTTCAGAAATCAGACTCCCAGCTCTAGGCACAAACACTCTGTACCCTGCTGGGCATGCCCTATCAGCACTAGCAAGGTCATCAACAAAGCAGCCCCAAAAGTTTTGGATGGCTTCACCCTCAGTAGGGAGCACACACCCTGATCCCCTCCCTAGACAAAAACTGCAAAGAGCTAATAACTTTGCCCAAAGGGAGGGACTGCATTCATTTATTTGTTAAAATGCTCATTCAGCTTGTAAATGTATATTTTCCATCTACTAGGCATTTGACAAAATATCTCTTAGGGCTGATTATTTACCCCTAGTGAAAGGATCCATGCAGGAGACCTCTGACTCGGGCCTCTCCCTCTGGTGCTCTCTACTTCCTCTGCATGCCCCTTCATCCAACAAAATGTCATTTTATCACCGATCTGTGGCCCATGGGCTCAATTCTCAAATCCCCCAGATCAAGGACTCATTGAATAAAGAAATTCCAGTAACAAAACCACAACACAGTCATCCTTTCTGACGACTTTTTATTTCTCCTTAAGTCTCACATGGCCACTTTGCTGCCAAGGACTAGGCCTGTGTTTGAGATAAAAAGCAGAAAACCTGAAACTTCCAGTTTCTCTCCTAATAGCCAAGGGATGAAGTTGGAGCAGGGAAAAAGGGGCCACTCACATAATTGTTTTGCCCTGTGGAGGGGGGGTGCTAAACCCCACCTATTGTTACCTGTCTCTGTCAGTCTCCAAACAATCACATGCACACAATTCCAATCCTTTTCCTAACCTGGGCATCCTTGATTTCCCAGTCCAACTGCCTCTTGGCTATAGGAGGTGGAATCTAGACTCTTCTAGGCCCTGTGAGGGGAGGTCCAATCTCACCCTCAGAGTTCATCCCAGTCACTCTCATACACCTCTCACCAGACCTGCTGGCAGTCTAACACCCCAGGGGTTGACTGGACATCAGCTTCCACCCCAGTGATGTGTATCTGGTATTTATCCTACTTTGCCTTAGATGTCTCCCAGTGCAGGTACCAGTTACTGCATGCCAGTTTCTCCTGTTGTTTGACTCCTTGAAGGCCTGCTGAAGGGGTCCTTTCTCTGCCCAGTCGAGGCATCCACAAGGGAGGCCCAATGGAGAGAAAGAGCACCCAAACACCATGTTTTTAAGAGGAAAGGCTTTATTTCAGATGGCAGAAAGAGGCTCACAATTCAAAATGGCCATGCTCCCTGACTTGCTCTGTCTTCTCCTTTTCATCCCCAGTCAAAAACTTCCTGCCCTTGGTTCCTTTCTTTTTGGTCAGTTTGAATAAAGCAGGAGAAGCTGTTCGTCCCTGACAGGACTATAAGATTTCACAGAAGTGGAAATTTCTGGGTCCCAGCAAGTTAAGTTTCCATAAATTCCTAAGACCTACGTCACCATAGGGAGGACCCCACAGGTATATCTTTTGTGTGTCCTTGAGAAGATCTCTGTTCTCCTAGACCTCACCCTTCCTGGATATCCTCTCTCAGCACAGCAAATTGCATACTGTCTCAAATAATGAAGGTACAAAGGTCCCGCTGCCAATTTTCAATCACCCTTCTTGAGTAGTTATAGTATGTGGTGTGCCAAAATTTGCCACTATAGTCACCATACATGGGGAATAAGGAAAATTGTAGCTAAATATACTAATTTTTTTTCCCAATTAAATTGACTTTATTCCGCTTGGGTGCGGGTGGGGTAGGATTTCCAATCAGGAAGAAATCTACATGTGGGTAATGGTGAAGGGAGGGGGTCAAAGGTCAGGAAGTTGGGGGTTGGGACATTCCCTTTCCTGAGTTGGACATGCATAGGAAAGGTAGGTGTTGTCCCATTTACCTTTCCCAGGTGGGACATCCCTGGGGTAGAGTAGGAGGTTGAGTCATTCACCTTTTCTTTTTCTTTCTTTCTTTCTTTTTTTGAGACCGAGTCTCTCTTTGTTACCCTGGGTAGAGTGATATGGCTTCACATCTCACAGTAATTTCAAACTCTTGGGCTCAAGTGATTCTCTTGCCTTTGCCTCCCAAGTAGCGAGGACATCAGGTACATGCCACAACACTCAACTATTGTTCAGAGAGAAAGTTGCACCCTGGCCCAAGCTGGTCTCCAACCTGTGAGTTCAGTCAATCTACCTGCCTTAGCCTCTGAAGTGCAAGGATTACAGTTGTGAGCCACTGGTCCTGGTTATACGTACTTTTATTTACAACAAAATTTACAAAATATTTACAAATGATTCTCTGTGTCTTTCCATATCTTTCTAATATTTTGTAATTAATATTTTGTAAATGTATATTAGCTACAATTTTCAATATTCCTTATGGATGGTGACTTTTGGGGACAACCTGTAAATTTTTACAAACTACATTTACAGGGTAGCATTGTGTCTCTGTCTTTCAATTATCCTGATATAGGTCCGTTTAGACCTAAAACGGATCCTGAGACTGAAGCTGATCCTGGATGACAAATAAGCATTGAGTATGCCTGAGAATATTTTCATTCCTATTTTTCTGTTTCTCTAATTCTCGTGAATGTACACAGGGCACAAGCTGCATCCCACCAGTGCAAGACCCAAATCGGCAGGTCCAAATTCTGAGTCCAGGTCCTTCCTCAGACACTGCTGCCTTCTTTGACCACTGGAGACTTTAAAGTGTCAGTAAACTATGTCCTGTTTCAAGATTGTGATTGGTGGTCTTTCTTGAACCAAAGTTATTTGTTTTGTTAGAAAGTGTTGGGGATAGGCAGCACCTGTGGCTCATCGAGTAGGGCGCCAGCCCCATATACTGAGGGTGGTGGGTTCAAACCCAGCCTCGGCCAAACTGCCAAACAGAAAAATAGCCAGGCGTTGTGGTGGGTGCCTGTAGTCTCAGCTACTCGGGAGGCTGAGGCAAGAGAATCGTCTAAGCCCAGGAGTTGGAGGTTGCTATGAGCTGTGATGCCACGGCACTCTACTGAGGGTGATAAAGTGAGACTCTGTCTCAAGGAAAAAAAAAAAAAGTATTGGGCAGAAGGGACTCTGTGCAGTGTTTGCTTTCTCTGAGTGTTGCTTTAGTCCAGCAAAAGTAATAGCAGCAATAGGGGGAAATTGTTAAAGAAGCCACTTACTAGACTCACTCAAAGCCTGCAAATTTTTTTCTTTTGCAGTTTTTGGCCAGGGCCAGGTTTGAACTCACCATCTCCGGTATATACAGCCAGCACCTTACTCCTTTAAGCCATAGGCACCGCCTCAACCTGAAAAATTTTAACCTAACCCAAGATTGACTATTCCCTTCTGAAATGTCAAAGTCCCAATGCAAGAGTTGGTGGAAGAACAAGTAGTTTATTCAACAGCGACATGAAGAGATGGCTAACTAATGTTGCGAAGAGCCCCTGATGTTCCTGGGCTGACCAGAATGTGGTGGAAGGAGAAAGGAGCTTGGGAAACTGTGTGTGCAAGCTTTCTATGTGTACATCTCCATGTCTCATTGAAACGGTTTGTTGCCATCTGGCTGTCAGGCTGACATTAGCTAAATCAACACAGGAATGGGGGGTTAAATGCTCACTATTTTAACTTCATGAGGAGTTCTGCAAACTTGATGCTATAGTGAATGGGTCAAAACCGTTGAAATTTTTCTTTTATGAGGCAGAGTCTCACTTAGTCACCCTCCATAGAGTCACATGGCATCACTGCCCTCAGCAACCTCAAACTCCTGGGCTAAAGTCATCCTTTTGCCTCATCCTCCCAAGGAGCTGGCACTACAACCACCTGCCATAATGCCCAGCAATTATGAAGACAGGGTCTCACTCTTGCTCAGGCTGATCTGGTACTCCTGAGCTCAGACATGCCACCTGCATCAGGCCCACAAGAGTGCTGGGACTACAGGCTTGAGTCATCTGGCTGGCCTTTCTGAAATTCTTAAGGAAGGACATAAATAGGCATTGTGAAATAAAACATTATTTGTTTGAAGATAGAGTAACTGCTGCTGTTACTGAATCAGATACTTAGAGGGGACATGCTGAGAAATTCCTTGTATGCATAGTAAAGCCTGAGAGGTGATACTTAGCTAAGTGTTTCTCAGCCCAGGCTTCCAGGAAGGATTCCATGGTGAGTTTGAATAAATACCATCATCTGTGATTCTGCCTGCCAACAGATTCTATTAGTGTGGCTGGTGTCATCCATGTGGCCCCCTGTGATGCTAAAGAAAGGCCAATGCCAAGCATGAGGGTTTCCAGATACGTTTAAGACAGTCGAGTTTATTTATTTTTTTCCAGAAAAAGGTCAGAGGGCCCGTATTCCCATTCCAATAGCAGAAATTGCTGGCAGGGGAGGGCACTGCAGGCCAAGAAATTAGAAACTCACACCTTGGTCTTTATGTGGAATCTCCTCCTTCTGACTCTCTCCCATGATAAAGAATAGGAAAGGGTAGAATTTTCTCTGTACTTCGAGGTCCTTGTGCCTGTGGATGTAGTGGTAGCAGGTGAAGAGTTTGTTCTGATGCCTTTAAATGCATATTATCAAGGGGCAGGAGTAATGTGTCCAGATGATCTCACCTGAGAAGGAAAGCAAGGGAAGCAGGAGAAAGAAAAAGAAGTGATTGCCCCTCGGGTAACTGTGTCCAAGGTCCAGGGCTGTGTGCATTTTTTCTCCTGCAATATCATGTTCTTCGACTTTGCAAACGTTTAAGTCTCTACTTGTGATGTTCCTACCTAATGAGTTTCTTTCAAATACTCTTTTCCCCTTGTCTTTTAATAGTCACAAGGCTCCAAAACTCCTCTTCTACATTTGGCAGAGTCTTCTTTCCAGTCTTTCTCCATCCAGGCTCCCCATATGCCCTAAAAAATTCTCATTTTTAGTTTGTTTCCCAAAATAGTGAAAATGTTCCATCTCTCTTTGTTGAAAATGGGAAAATGTGGATGCCCAAGATTTTCATTGTGGATGAGGTCGGGTCATTGGATATTAACAAATAAGGGAAATACATACTGTTTAGCTTCCATCTGGAAGCTGCACCAGTTCTACGTAAAATAGGACGTCATCTATGCACTTTTACAGAAGATGGCATTAACTACCTAGAGTAATTCAAAGTTTTCCTAAAAAG
Source organism: Perodicticus potto (assembly GCA_963574655.1). Classification (NCBI taxonomy): domain Eukaryota; kingdom Metazoa; phylum Chordata; class Mammalia; order Primates; family Lorisidae; genus Perodicticus; species Perodicticus potto. Next base: position 1,601 of record CAUYRH010146820.1, on the reverse strand, counting down.
AATAATTAGAAAAGAGTTGCTTTCTGGTATGGTAAAGAAAGCCATTTAAAGACACAATTAGAGATTAGAAGACATGCCAGATATCTACAACTGGAACTTTGCCAAAACTAGGTTTTTCTTAACTAAGTTTTTATCATATTACGATTCACTTTTTCTGGCCAGTACTATCACAGCAGTGATGTTGGCCTTGCATTTGTGAATGAGCACCTGATACTAATTTGTCCTATTACAGTTGATGTTAATTTTATTCACTCAGTTACGGTGTTCTTGGACACATATTCCATTGTAGGGTTCAGTATATCTTCTGTATTATTAATAAGTACTTGGGGAGATTATCAACTAATGTGAACAAATCAAAACATTTATTGAGGAAGCACACCTTTATTCTTATATTCTCTTCCATATCCCTTTCTTGGGAAAGTAAAGGTTGTCATCTTTGTTTATTGGTTCAGGAATCAACTGGGGTAAATCCAGTGTCTGTAGTTCACTGTATGTTTAACAAAGTATCATCATGGGCCTGAAGCATTGTCCCTCCTTTTAAGCTTTTTGGAAATTTAGAAATGGAATCTTCACCCCGTATCATCTGAATAACAATGTGCATTTTTTCAAGATCTCCTGCTCTTTCTTGTACAGATTAACACTTTAGAGTTACCCTTTATCTCATCATGACATTGTCATATAAAAAACATACACAGATTGTAACATATGATGTAAATAAGGCACAAAATTGTACATGCTGGTATTGGTGGCCTTTTATTTCTACTTGTCAACCAAAAGTGTACAATCTGTTACTGGTTTTGTGGATACCATTCCACCCTCTGTCTTCAGTGTTAGGTAACACATGAGGCTCTTCCATAGTTGTTAGGTAATTGAACTCACTTATTTGAGTCAGCAAGATTTCTCCCCACTCATTTAACCGAAAGTGAAATTCAGTCTCCTCGTGGCTTCTTGATAAATAGCTTTGATTTTTAGGGAGCATTGACATTCAAGAACGTGTCTATTGAATTCTCTATGGATGAGTGGGCCTGTCTGGACCCTGCTCAGCAGCTTTTGTATCGGGAAATCATGTTAGAGCCCTACAGAAACCTGGTCTTCCTGGGTGAGAATAACTTAAATATACAGTTCCAGATCTACCCTAAGCAATTCACATTCTCTCTTTGTAGAAGGTTTTTATTGAGTTTATTCATTGACTGAGTATCAGGTTCTTGTATCTATGGAAAACTTTAGGATATCTTGCTATAGAAAAGAAAATATTGGATTTGTTTCATTTTACATTAATCTTACCCTTTTTTGAGCTAATTTATATCCTGACCTAGATTAATGGAAATTTCAAAAATTTAGTGGCACAGAGTGTTACTCATAACTTTAAGTCTGATTTCTAGCACCAAATTTTATTTCAGTAGTTTTCAGTAGTGCAGGAGTTAGGAATTTTCCAACTTTATCACTTTTTTTTTTTTTTTTTTTTTGAGACAGAGCCTCAAGTTGTCACCCTGGATAGAGTGCTGTGGCATCACAGCTCACAGCAACCTCCAATTCCTGGGCTCAAGCGAGTCTCTTGCCTCCACCTCCCAAGTAGCTGGGACTACAGGTGCCTGCCACAA
>CAUYRH010146816.1:0-56824 GCA_963574655.1 Perodicticus potto | reverse complement strand
GTGCAATCATGGGGCACAATGTGCTGACTTCATATACAATCTGAAATATTTTCATTGAACTATTTAACATAGCCTTCATGGCCTTTTAATCACTATATGAAGACATTTATATTCTACATTTAGTAATTTTCACTTGTACCCCTGTAAGATGCACTACCATCATCATTTTTTAAAAGAAGTATTTGGAGTTCTCATCACAAAGCTGAAGGAGATAGTTTGTGTTTCCGTTTCATGTGACTGACATAACAAACTGCCACAGCTTTGGTGGGTTAAAAACAGATGTACGGTATATATTTTTTCACAGTTCTGGAGGCGACAAGTCTGTGATTAAAGTGTCTTCAGGTGTGGATTCTTGTGGGGTCTTTAATCTTTGCCTGCAGATGGTCATTTCTGTCATCACACGGTCTTTCCTCAATGTATACATATCCCTGGAATCTCTTTGTGTGCCCAATTTCCAAGCCTTATAAAGATGATATAATATTGGACTAGGGAACATTCTAATAACCACATTTTTACTTAATCATGTGTTTAGAATCCTATCTCTAAGGACAGTGACATTCTGAGGTTCTGGGGCTTACGGCTTCCATATGTGTGTAGGAATTTTAGGAGGGACTCCGTTAACCCGTAAGAGATTGCGTCATTCGTCTCCAAGGAGCACAGTCTTCTTACAAAATCCCAATGCAAATGCATGCTGGTGTATTCAGGGCCAATACCTTGGCCTTATAACTCTTCATAAGCAAGATTGTTCACTTTATTATTATTATTATTATTTTTTGTAGAAGCAGAGTCTCACTTTATCGACCTCAGTAGAGTGTCGTGGCGTCACACAGCTCATAGCAACCTCCAACTCCTGGGCTTAGGCGATTCTCTTGCCTCAGCCTCCCGAGTATGGGACTAGCGGCACCCTCCACAACGCCCGGCTATTTTTCTGTTTTGCAGTTCGGCGAGGCCGGGTTTGAACCTGCCACCTTCGGTATATGGGGCCGGCGCCCTACTCGATGAGCCACAGGCGCCACCCAAGATTGTCTACTTTAAAAGACCCACAAACAAAGATCCCTAGGATGGATTTGTATCATCTGCCCAACCAAATTCTGAAAACTTAGTTCCCATTCTGAAAATGTCACTATTTTTCTTCCATTTTTAAAGACTGTCCTTTTTTAAAAAATTAAGTCATAGTTGCATACATTAATGTAATCACGGGGTATGATGTGCTGGTTTTATATACAATTTGAATTTTTTTTTTTTTTTTTGTGGAGACAGAGTCTCATTATGTCACCCTCGGTAAAGTGCAGTGCTGTCATGGTTCACAGCAACCCCAAACTCTTGGGTTTAAGTGATTCTCTTTCCTCAGTCTCCCAAGTAGCTGAAACTACAGGTGCCCACTACAACATGCAGCTATTTTTTGGTCATAGTTGTCATTGTTGTTTGGAAGGCCCAGAGTGGATTCGAACCCACCAACTCCTTTGTATGTGGCTGGCGCTCTAGCCATAGAGCTACAGGTGCTGAGCCAGGACTGCCCTCTTTCATTCACTGAATTAGAACTTCTTAGTATCTACATCATGTCTAATGGGCTCCCATTAGTCCCCGTCCAATCCTTAGAGGTTAGATACTTCTCCAATTATCAACACATCCTGTTAGCAGGGTATTGAAAATATCCCCATAATGTGACAATTTTCATTAATTACTGCTCTGCAATTACATCATGAAACTGAGGATAGTGTCCTCCTGATATGTTTTTTTTTTCAATGTTTTATGACATTTATTTGCATGAATTATTGCTATATATATTACACAATTAATGACAATGCTTTACATTTGATTTTATTTATATAAGCTTTAGGTATAAAATGTAGACTTGTGCTGAATTTATACCTGACAAAGCCATAGATTTTAAGTACTCATTTTTAAAATATATTCATATTTTATTTTTTAACTTAGTTTATATTAAATCATAACTGTACACATCTATGGGGTACAATGTGATAATTTGATATACAATGTGGAATGCTTAAATCAAACTGATTAACGTAACCATCACCTCACTTCCTTTTTTTTGTGATGTAGCATTTATAATATACTCTTAGTTGTTTTGAAAAGTATAGCCTTGCACTATGCACATTAGGTGAGATACCACCAAATGCCCTGCATCGACCCCCCCTCCCACTCCCCTCATCTCTCCTTCTCTCCCTTCCTTCCATCTGGACTATGTTTATGTTTTTTCATTTATATGAATGTGTAAGTGAGTATACATTGGTTTCCAAATAGTATTGAGTACATCGGATACTTTTTTCCCATTGTTGACATCCTTAGCTAAGAAGAATATGTTCCAGCTCCATTCAGGTAAACATAAAAGATACAAAGTCTCCATCTTTTTATTGCTGCATGGTATTCCATGGTATACATATACCACAATTTGTTAATTCATTCCTGGGTTGATGAGCATTTGGACTGCTTCCACAACATGGCAATTATGAATTGGGCTGTTATAAACATTTTGGTGCAAATGTCTTTTTTGTAAAATGTTTCTTGTTCATCAGAGTAGACACCTAGCAATGGAATAGCAAGATCAAATGGTAGGTCAACTTTTAGTTCCTTGAGAATTCTCCATACTTCTTTCCAAAAAGGCTATATTAGTTTGCAATCACACTAACAGTGTAGAAGTATTCCCTTCTCTCTACATCCATGCCAATATCTGCAGTTTGGGGTTTTTGTGATGTGGGCTAATCTATCTCAAGGTAGTTTTGAGTTGCATTTCTCTGATGATTAAAGACGATGAGCATTCTTTTCAGGAATTTTTTGTCCACTCTCCTGTCATCTTCAGAGAAGATTTTGTTCAAAATTGCTCATAAAGAAAAAGGGTTTTTCATTCTTTTCTTGTTGATTAATTACAGTTCTGTGTAGATTCTAGTTATCAGATCTTTGTGAGAATTATAACTGCAAATATATTCTCCTATTCTAAAATCTGTCTGTTTGCTTTACTTGCAGTGCCCCTAGCTGTGCAGAAACTTTTTAGCTTGATCTGATCCCAGTAATATATTTTTGGTTTTACTTCTATTGCCAGGAAGGTTCTCATAACATAATTTCCCAGGCCAATATATTCAAGAATTTTACCTCCATTCTTTTCTAGTATTTTTATAGTTTCATGTCTTAAGTTCAAATCTTTTATCTAGGGAGAATCAATTTTTGATAGTGGAGAAAAGGTGAGAGTCTAGTTTCAGTCTTCTATAGGTTACTAGGCAGCTCTCCCAGCACCATTTGTTAAATACGGAATCCTTTCCCCAAAATATATTTTTGTTAGGCTTACCAAAGATCAAATGATGATATGTGGGTGAGTCCATCTCTAGATTCTCTATTCAATTTTTTTATTAATATAAGAACATTTATTAACCTAGCTTAAACACAGTTGAGTTGATAGTTATAGTCGTGTTTTATCCTTCATGATTTTAAAGGTACACGGCATATTTTTAATCCTTTCACCATTGTGGAAGTTAGGTTTTGTTTTACTGTGGGGGTAGTCCATGTGCTGGTCAAAATAGAAATTGAGTCTGAATATTTTCTGTAGAGCTGGTTTAGTTTTGACAAATTTCTTCTACATGTGTATGTCAATAAAGTATTTGATTTCTCCATCACAAATGAAACACAGTTTAGCTGGATATATGTGATTTCTCCATCACAAATGAAACTCCATTTAGCTGTATACAGGATCCTGAAAGTTGTTTTGTTTTATCTTTTTTGTCTATCTTCTTTCTTAGAAGATTGATGGTCAATGATCATCCTCTTTTAGACTGGAAAGTTTTGGCTAAAGGATCTGTAGTCATTCTGATATTTCTCCCTTTGTAGGTAAAGCTTTTTTTATGTCTGGCTGCTAGAAGGATTTTCTCCCTTATGTTAACTTTGGCAAAGTTAATTACAATCTGTCTAGGAGATGCACTATTTGGATTGAGTCTTGGTGGGGTTCTGAAACTATGTTCTATCTTAATTTCTGCATCTCTTGCATTGCTTGGGAAATTCTCCTCCATAATATCTTGGAGTAGAGTATCTGTGCCTTTAGGACCATCCTCCTCTTCTTCAGGAATTCCTCTAAGTCAATGTTTTATCATTTGGAATGATCCCACAACTCTCTCAGGGAATTTTCTGTTCTTGTTTTCCATTTTTTCTGCCTCTGTGAATGCTTGTCATTGTTCAAAAGCCTTGTCTTCAAATTCAGAGATCATTTCTTCTGCCTGCTGAACTATATTACTGAGGAATTTTAGTGTATTTTGAAGCTCATGGAATAACGTTTTCACTTCCTTAAGCTCTGCTATCTTTTTTCTCATTATGTCCATAGCTTGGTGACTTCATCCTGGAATTCATTAATTCCTTGAGACAACTTTTGAACTACCATTTGCATTTCAATTTCCATCTTTCCCCCCATTCTATTTACCTTATTTGCCATCTATATTCTGAATTCTATTTGACAATTCAGCCATTTGTCTATGAATTGCTTCTTCTGTTGTATCTCCTTTGTCATTCCTTGGGGCAGTTGATCTACTCTGATTATTCATGCTGCCAGAGCTCTTGTGCTGGTTCCACCTCATGAGTATTTTCAGCAATTTGGCAATTAAAACTGGTAGGGTGACATTGGATTGGGAGCCCCAGGAAGTGCAGTTACCCTGCTATTTACCAATGAGCTGGAGCTTCTGATTGTGGCTCTTCTCCTATAGCCTTACAAAGGTACCTTTCAGAGCTGTAGCTAGAAACTCTGAGGACCTGTTTGGTGAGATAGCACAAGCTGGCTTTGTCTTGAAGTCAGCCTGCCTCTATTCAATTCTAATGAGGCACGGTATTATGCTGAAATCTCAGCTGGGGAGAGATACAAGCAACTGCAGCACCCTGCCCCCCACCAGCGACAGCTGGAGGAGAATCAGTCCTTTCTTGCTACAAAACAACCGTTAATCAACATTGGAGGGTTCCTGGGTGGATAGCCCAAGTTTAGAGTTCTAATTACATTGTCCCAGCAATACAATCACTGCTCAACAGGGAGAGATCAAAGGGTCTCCAGTGGATTGATAGTAGAAATCCATAGGCAGTCCCATCCTGCAAACCTGAGGGAATGAACACTGGACTCCTCTGGCGTGCCACTGAGTCAGAAAAGATTGCCTAGTATGCACCATTGCAGCGCATCTCTCTCATCCATGACCCCCATTTTCCAGCCAATTCACTGTCCAGCAGCCCACACATTGCCCAGGCCTCTCAGGGAATTGCCAAACACTCTGGGATGTGTAGGGGAAAGACCTTCTGACTGCTGGGTGAGGGGGGAATGGGTGGACTGGGAGTTCAGAATTGCGGGGAAATATTAGTTCAATTTTATGCCAGGTAGGATGATGCCTAGGCTGATAAGTGGGACCTCTCTGCAGAAGGAGGCCTGGGGTTTAGAAGCTCTCTCCAGTGGGGCAAAATGGGAGGTCTTTTGTTCCCTCCCTGTTCTCACTTGCAGAGAGCCCACAGCCATCCTTCTCATTGGGAGATAGGTCTCTCATCCTCTTGGTGATGGGCTTTGTACCTGAATTTGTTTTCTTGGATCATCTTTCTTGGAGTTGCAGTTTGCCTCAGTAGAGATGATGCACTCTTGTCTTCTTTCTTAGCTCAGCTCCCCACCTTCAGCTTCAGTATCAATCCCCCTTTTGCATCTGGCAAAAGCTACCTGTAGTTGGCCATTTTCCTCCTCATTCTGTGTTTTCTTAGAGAAATATATAATATTAAAAAACAGTGATTTTTATTCTACAGAAAAGTAAAGACAGTTTTCATTAATATTATCATAATCAGTTCTGGAGTTCATAAAGTACTGAAAGATAACAGACCTCACAAATACAACACCAAAATAATGACCTGATATATCCAAATATATTTATTTAGATACTCAGGTCTTTCTTAATAAATAATTTATTTTTAAGGAATCATGTATTCATGCTTCTAACCTGCAAATTTCCCCTTTTTAAGATTAATATTTAGCCTGATATACCTTATAACACAAGGGAAAGATTGACCTTTCTAAAGTTTGACTGTGTTTGGTCTTCAGGGCTGTTCTTTCTGTCCTTTCCAATTCTTCATCTGTTTTGATTCCCTTCCTACAATCAAACCATGTGTTAGTCTTTCCCATGATTGAAAAAAAATAAATTCTCTTTGAAACTATTCTACCCACAATGCCATGCCCTAATTTTTTTTACTTTTATCCTAAAACTCATTGATTGTAACAGTTAATGTCAATGTCTCTATTTCCACTTCATTCCCCAGTGCATTAATTCTGGTTCCAATCTCTGTGACTACATAGAAAGAGCTTTTGCTACAATTACTAATGAATTCATCATCAATAAATACAATCCCTGGGTTTTGTTCTCATCCTACTTAATCCTGCTGCAGTATTTGACATTAGTGAATACGCTCTTCTTTAAATCTTCTCTTTCACTTCAGAGAATTTAATCGGTAAGACTCTTCATTTGACACTACTTTTTCTCACTTTTATATGAGTTATGTTTCTTTACCTCTCATAAGAAGATAGATAATGTTTTTTATTTGATTATAAATATATAAATATATTTACATTATACCGCACCTCCTTCCCACTCAGGTAAACTCATTTATTGCAAATGTTTAAATCAGCATCGATAAAAGAAATGTTTCAATTCAAGTTTAATATGGTCATGTTTAAGCTATGTTACTCACTTTTATCTTTATAGTACCTAACTTTGAGTTCATGAAACAGAATGTTTTATTTAATGAATGATATAATGTTCAAATTAAAAATCTATACAACTCGAATTTTTATCTTTACACTTCCATTTGCATGTTTTACAACTAACACAAAGTTAGCAATAAAATCATTTATCTGTTTTCTGCAAACCTATCCTTGTACCACATACATCATGTCACTTCGCTTCATTTATTTATACATTAAAACATATTTATCAACTTCTACTTTTCATCAGGCACAAGTTACACAAACAAGTTCCTACCTTAATAGAATTTACATTGCTATGAAACAGAAGGTAGAAAAGATGTAAATAGAAGGAGGATTTGTGCTCATGAATGTTAAGAAGAAAAATATATAGGAAAGAAATTTATATCTCATGGGCAAAGGAATATATTTTATATAAAACTTTTAAGACAAGACCTTAAGTAAGGGACTTTTTAAAACTCCTAACATATTTCTGCAAATGTGCCACCAAAATCCCTCAGATAAGAGATTGATTTTAAAGTGTATTTGAAAAAGACCAAATGGGCCAGTGGAACAGGAAGAGAGGGACTACAGGAAAAGTAAGAGGAGTTGAGGTCTGAGTAGTAGTAAGAACAAGATTTCACATAGTGATTTATGAATCACAGAATACATCAGTGAGGATTACATTGAAATTTTTTATCTCAGCAACTGAAGATTTAAGTAGAACTCACTTTAGAAGAAAGATCAAGACAATGCTACAGCCGGTCAAATTATAGTTGAAGACTGAAGATGGGTCTCATTGTCCCACCATCTCCTACGTCTTGGTATGGTCATAGTTGGTCTTTCACATGATTATAAAAAACATGTGGTTGTTTATTTTGTTGTTGTTGTTAAAAGCCAATGCTAAATAATAGCTGTATCTATTAATTCATCAGATGTTGCAAAACAGTAATGTTCTAATTCTATCAACTTTTAATGTGTTATTTGGGCAAACATTAGAGAAATATATTTTATTTTACCTGTCTTATGCTTGTCCAGCAATACAGTTCGTATAGAAAAATGAGCATAAATATTTAGTCTACACTTATTCTACATTTTCTCTTAGTTACATGGGTAACATTATATTCAATGCTCCTTACCAATACTTGGTGTTCCTGTCTCTCTAACCATTTTGGTCTTTTGAGTTTCAGTCTATAGGCACGTATTAGAATAAATGCACATTTTGATTAGTTCCTATATGTTCTTTGCTGAATATAAAATACTTAGCTCACAATTTTTTCCTTATATCTTAACTATTTTACTTCATTACCTCTAATCATAAAACCATGTGATCAAAAAGACTGATATATATGTGTGTATATATATGTACACACACATATACATAAATATATATCTTAATATATATCTTTTATTCATCTCTTGTGTCTCTTTTTTTGACTGTGTTTTTCTCTCAAATCCACTTTCCATTGATTTTCATCACTGTGAGCCTTGTCCTAGAATGGAGACCTGTCACATAAGTTTACTGAGCCCTTAAGAGATAGAATGTTCCAGTTCTCAACTCCCTTACTATAGGACTACTGAAGTATATATACACAATATTAATTTATATATTACACTTTCCTTGTTATCTCACTAGGTATTCAAATGAGTAATCTCACAGTCAAGTAAGACAATCTACATATAGAAAGGATATTGACCCTTGTCCATTTGAAGCAGTTATTTTCAAATTTTTCTGTTTTTTTTTTTTTCACCATTCTTTACAGTGTCTATCCATTGTTTATTTTGGGTTTCCCTTTGCCAACTATGTTTTCTTTTTGACATATTGCCCATGGATCTGATTTGGCTATCTAGTTGCTCCCTCAAAAACTACACTCACATAACCACCATCTGGACATATCTTTTTCTGGTGGAATCAGATTTAACTCTGAGCCTGACAGCATTGATGTCAGCTTTTAACATCTGAGGACAATTTTGAGTAGTCAGATGAATATTTGAAGTAACTTAAGTCTTCAGTTCATAGTCATTTTTAGAAGTAGCATATTTAAAATCTAGTTTCTCATCTCTTCAAAATGACTTAAAATCATCTCAAAAGACGTATCATTTTAATTACCAGCCTAATAATTTTATGTAAAATATAAATACCTATATTCAAAGGGAATTATATTAATGTTCCCACAATGTAATCATATAGGCAAAATAATCCTTAAACAATTGTATTTTCAATCTAACCAATAAAATTTCCTAAAATAGATTGAAGTATACATACAAAATCTTAATTCGTATATTACACATTCTTTGTTAGCTCAATAGATATTCAGCTGGGTTATCTCATAGCCAAGTAAGACAACTTACATGTGCAAATACTTAACAACTGTTATGACTCTAATGAGAAGATTATTATGAATCTAATACTTATAATTAACTTATTATAATATAAACACTTTGCTTAAATTAATTGTTATATTTCTGATTTAACCAAATTTTTTTAACAAATTATTTCTTCTACTAAAAATCACTATTGCTTTTCATGTACCTAATATACCAACTACCCTTCAAAAATATACATATTTTAATACTGAAGATATTATTCTTAATTTTAAAACAAAATGATTCATATTAAGGGTTTTAAATAGCTTTATTTCATCTACTTAAAATATAAGTTGTTATAGGGATGAAGAGTTAGATGTTCATTAAGAAAAGGACCAAAATTTAGTATCTTAAAAGAATTTGATTATTGAATCCACACTCATGACCACGTCAATCTCAGATAGGATGAGGATGTTTAGTCGCCAGGTTTTTAAACTAGAATTTTCAGAACTTGGGGTTATATGATGAATATGATCTATACGAATAGGAAATAATGAGTGATTTTTACAGCAATTACTGCAAAAATTTCATAGATTATAAAAGGAGTTAGTTTTATAACTTAGATCTTTTAGGTTTAGGTTATACCAATACACAATTCTTTGCTCTGATCAATGTCAAAAGAAATTAACCAATTCTTCTAGCTGGCATGTCAGAGCCCCTATGGCACTGGTCTCGATCACCGCAGAAAGGAACTAGGTGAGAAGTGGATTACAAGTACAAGCTTGTAGGAGGTGGGCTAACCTTGATTGCAGGGTAGCCTTGAGCAACCTCTGCAGTAGCCTTTTATTGAGACAGCACAAGACAGGTGAGGGGAGTATTAGACAATGACTACGTGCCTAAGGCTGGCCATGGGCTCAGGTTCTCTCTCCGCAAGGAGCACCTGCAGATGAATTGACCAAGGACCTGCCCCCCAGCTGCAAATCATCTTGCTCAGAGGTCGTCAGGCTCTCGGCATCCTCTACACTGGCATTTATTACTTTATAATAATTTGTATTCTTTTAATAATCTAAAAAAATCATTACAATCTTTTTCTTTCCCAATTTTAGTTTTGTACAATTTTCATAAATTAAAAAGTCTTACTTAAAAATGAATAATTTGATGAGTTCTGACAAAAGGGTATATCTGTGGAGTCACAATCCTCATTAACATATAGAACATTTCCAACACATACAAAAGTTACTTCAGGGTACCTACAGTTCATATCTTCCCCTAGGCCAGTACCAGGTACCAACTGATCTGCTTTCTGTCAAAATACATGTTTGAGTTTTATTTTACATAAATACTAGTAATATTATAGAGTATGTGCTCTTTGTGTTTGTACTTTTCTTTTTGTTTTCCTTAATAACTTTATTTTCTTTTATTAAGTCATAAAGAGGTAGATCATGTATACATTAAAGCATTTAGAGGTATAATGTGCTGAATTTATATACAATTTGGAATGCTTACATCATACTGGTTAATATATCCCTCACCTCATTTACTTAATTATTGTATTAAGACATTTATACTGTGTTTAATAGATATGACATGTACCCTTGCAATATGCACCATAGATGTGATCCCACCATTCACCCTCCTTCCATCTGACTGCACCCCTTCCATCCCCCCCCATACTTCTTTCCAAAAGGAACGTATTAGCTTGCACTCCCACCAGCAGTGCAGACATCCACGCCAATCTCTGTAGTTTTGGGATTTTGTTATGTGAGCCACTCTTACTGGACTTAGATGATACCTCTAAGTGGTTTTGATTTGCATTTCTCTGATGATTAAAGAGGATGAGCATTTTTTCGTGTGTCTGTAGGCTATGCACCTATCTCCTTCACATAAGTTTCTGTTCAAGTCCCTTGCCCACAATGAAATGGAATTACTAGTTCTTTTATTATGAATAAGTTTGAGTTCTCTGTGCATTCTGATTATCAAACCTTTGTCAGAAACATAACCTGCAAATATCCTCTCCCATTCTGAGGACTGTCTGCTTACTATACTTGCTGTGTTCTTGGATGTTCAGAAGCTTTTTAGCTTGATCAGATCCCAATAATGTATTTCTGGTGTTGCTTCAATTACCCAGGGTGGTCCTCCTCATAACGTATTCTCCCAGGCCAATTTCTTCAAGTGTTTCCATTACATTTTCCCCCAAAATCTTTATAATTTCATATCTTAAATTTAAATCTGTTATCCAGTGAAGGTCAATTTTTGTTAATGGTAAAAAGTGTGGGTCCAGTTTCAGTCTTCTACAAGTTGCCTACCAGTTCTCCCAGCACCACTTGTTAAAGAGGGTGTGTCTGCTTTTTTCATTCAGTATAAGGTTTATGAGAGCTAGCCATGTAGTGATATATACCATTAGTTTATTGTTCATCACTGTGTGGTTTCTCACAGGTGGAGAATATAATAGAATGTGATTATATATTGACCTGTTGATGGACACACCAATTTCTTACAGTTGTATGCTATTATTATCAAAGTTATTATGGACATTTTTCACCTAACTTTGTACAGATATATATTTTCCTGTCTTTTTAATAAATGCCTAGGAGTGAATTACTGGGTTGGATGATAGGTACTGTTTTGTTCTACAGTAAAACTCCCATACATTATGATTGAATGGCTACAACTTGCAAACAGTGATAATAATTTAGCTGCTTAGATAAACAGCCGATTATCTATTACCACTGTGGCTAAAGTGGGTCGTTTAAGTAGATGTTGCCCAAAAGTAGGATTTTCTACCTGCATAATTTTGTAACACGTAAATGTCGTTAAAATAAATTATGAGGCAAACTGACAATAGTCAACAATAAGTAATGATATTCTCAATATCATATAACTAAAAGAGTAGAATTGAAATGTTCCTAACACAAAGAAATGATAAATACCTGAGGAGATGGGTACCCCAATTACCTTGATTTGATTAAGATACATTGTATGCCTATATGGAAACATCACGGCTCTATATCAATATATATAAATGTTATATATCCCTAATAATAACAAATTCAAAAATATTTAAAAGAAATGATAAGTTTTCCCGTAAATTATATCAGTTTTGGAAGAATGATTTTACCTATTACTATATTTTTTGTAGCTACAGGAGCAAATCATAAACCATCTCAGTGATTTCCACATTACACAGGTAAAGAGCAACAGCAAATGTGGCTTGATAAAATAGTTATTAAATAATAATATATCTAAATTTAAACTTCTCTCATGGAGCAAAATAACATATGAAATACAGTGTATCTGAAAGTCAAAGCTTACAGGTGTTTTCCTAAAGACAAAAATGACAGAAGAGTCAGTGGCCTGATAATTGCACCCTGTGAAGATCAAAGACCTGAAAGATAAAAAGGGATCCTCTCACTGAGCCTAAACTGGTCCTTCAGGACAGTGATTGACAAAATCACTCTTTACCTCAAACATACATAGGGAAGATAATGAGGTCACCAGAGAGGACTAGGCATACTTCTTGGATTTTATATCAGGGGTTCTAAGAAAAGAATTTCCTGGGAGTACTTAAAGCAAACACTTACCCAAACTATAGTGACCTACCATTTTACTAATGAATTTAACTGTTCTGAATTGATTGTAATTACTTTGAGATATCTAAGCAGGATATGTTTGTATAAATATAATCATATATATTTCTTTTTTTTTTTTTTGAGACAGAGCCTCAAGCTGTGACCCTGAAGAGAGTGCTATGGCATCACAGCTCACAGCAACCTCCAATTCCTGGGCTCAAGCGAGTCTCCTGCCTCTGCCTCCCAAGTAGCTGGGACTAAAGGCACCCGTCACAACGCCTGGCCATTTTTTTGTTGCAGCCATTATTGTTGTTTGGCGGGCCCGGGCTGGATTTGAACCTGCCAGCTCAGGAGTACGTTGCTGGTGCCTTAGCCCGTTGAGCCACAGGAGCTGAGCCTTTATCTCCCATTTGAACACTGAGAAAAAAGAATAATAGCACATCAACCTGCTACCACCCCATTTCATAGTAAATGATACCAGCATACTATGACATGTATAAGACTTCCATAGCAACATTTAAATATTCTTTCTTGAAGGGCAGAATGCACTCTAAAAAACAAGGCAAAAAATCTGATTATAAGAATAGTGGCATTCACAGCCATTGAAATATTTGATTAAAAATGTTAGTGTTGTATTAGGCAAGGAGTGAAAACTAAGAACTTTGAAAACCCAGATTCTTTTGAACCATTTGAGCAAATGGAGTTACCTGCTAGCCCAAAGTACATTCTTTTTTCTTGTAGAGCATAAGAAGTACCCACCTGAGGCAGATGCCATTCAAAGTATTGGTAGCCTTCCTCTACATCCACCTTACCCTCTTAGATTCCTTATTCTTGGCAATTATGTAATAGACCATTTATGCCACTATAACAAAATGCTACAGAAATGGATAATTAAAAAAATTAAAATTATAAATTAAAATTTTTTTTCTCACACTTTTAGAAGCTGGGAAGTTTCAGTTCAAGACACAAGCTTGTGATACAATGGTCTCTCTGCTCCTGAGATGGTTCCCTTTGCTTGGTCATTTAGGAAGTGATTTTTCAACTGATGTGATGCCACACAGTGGTGTGCCAGGAAAGGATCTTTTCATGATCTGAAAAATTTTTAAAGATTATTAATTGAATTATTTCCAAAAGACATTCAAATCACAGTAAGGATATATATATATATATATACACATACATACATATATATATATATATATATATGTATATATAGTTTTTTGTGTGGTTATTGGCCAGGGCCAGGTTTGAACCTGCCACCTCGGGTATATGGGGATGGTGCCCTACTCCTTTGAGCCACAGGTGCCACCC
The DNA here is from genome assembly GCA_963574655.1 of Perodicticus potto. NCBI lineage: Eukaryota > Metazoa > Chordata > Mammalia > Primates > Lorisidae > Perodicticus > Perodicticus potto. Next base: position 42,943 of record CAUYRH010146816.1, on the reverse strand, counting down.
AGTAAGTATATATTTTTTTAAATTCTTTTTCTTTTGATCAACATATTTTAAGAGTGCTGTGGAAGTTTAACTACAGGTACAAGTGGGCCATGAGATAAAAAATGTTGAAAAACACTGATCAAGAGTGGGAACAATGTATTCTCACATGACAGAAGAGATGGAAGGAAAAAAGAGGGAAAACTCTATCTGAAATTTCTTTAATAATGGCTTCAATACATTTACTGTAGCAAAACTTTCACTTCCCCAAAGGCCCACCACTCAATCCCACAGTGGGAATTAATTTTCAACATGAACTGGAAACACTTTGAAAATGCAAATTCTTGATGCCCATCCCATCAGAAACTCTCTGGGAAAGGTCCAACAGCCAATATTTTAAGAAGGCTTCCAGGTCATCCTGATGCATGTCTTAGTTTGAGAACCACTATTTTAAATGAATAAATAGGGTAACATTTTCTCTACTTATGAGAGAAAGGCATTATTCCTCAGAGAAATTCAGGACCTTGCTGATATATTCTAATAGAAAATAAAAAAAAAAATGCTTGGGAATGAATCTTTAGGATATTTGGGTGAGAATACAAAGCTAAACAGTGGATATTATTTAGTATAGAATCTCATGTATCACTTAGGAAGACTAGAATGAGTCCAAATATTCCTTTGGAATTGTTTTATGAAACTTCAAGTATATACCTTAGTAAATGAAATGGTAATTCTAGTTCTTCCCAGAGAGAATACTGAGAGATGGTCAAAATATGCACACAGCTAAAAAATTATTTTAGGTAAAATCACATAATATACCAACTGACTATGTTGTACTTGAACGGTTCTACTGAGAACCAAAGCTGGTCAGAAAAAGACAAATTTTATCCAGTAAACATTTCAGTATGGAAAAAGAGACTTCATTATAGATATGAGCTAATTTCAATATGGAAATTATCTCAATGTAACTGGGGCAAGTAGAGATTTATAGCAAAGAATCAGATTTGGGGGGTTAGCAGATGGAAAATTACTAAGAAAAAACATCAAAGTTTGGGAGATTTTGTCAAGCCTAATTAGTGGGATTTCTGCTGAAGGCACACCAAAGTGTTCAGTTATCAAGGGTGGATGATAAAATATTTGATCAGATATCCATGATGGAGGAAATGACGTAGCAGGATTCTTTGCCACATCCAACTGGTCTGGGCCAGCCAGTGACAACACAGGGCCCATCTTGGAGGCTTAATAGAAAAAGAGCTTGTAGAACGCTGACTAAAGTTTGTTCACATAGATAGTCTTGTCAATGAAGAAAATTTACTTTTTTTAAGCAATGAAAAATTTCACCTGTAGTTATCTCTTTTCAATCAGAATTGTTGTATGTAATAATAATATCATGAAACTAGACTCCTTTTAGTGGAGATGCAAGATGTGAAATAGCAAATGTCACACTAAGGCCATAAACTCTAAAAAGCTCTACTTGGGGTGACAAAGTGAGACTCTGTCTCAAAAAAAAATACTCTTAAATGTAAGGCAGAGATAACTACTGTAACAGAATAAGACTAAAGAGAAATCAGGAATGACTTGTCATGATAGTTGATACATCATGGTCTGTCAAGAGGCAAAATAAATATTCAGACAATCAAGACTGATGTAAGTTAACACAAGGCACAATAGCAATTTTTCACTCAGTTTCAAAACATGAGCTAATTTTCAAAGACTGACTCTTAACATGAGATTCATAAGTTTTCTTTTATCTTCATCATAGATGAACATCAGAAGCAATTGACATGTTCTTGGATAGATAATCAGTCAAAGATTATCTCCTACTTTGTTATCTCCTACTTTCTGTGACAGTGTAATGTAAAGTAATATTTATTGTCTGGAAATTCTGCAGAACTTCATGCTAAGTGACTACATTGAAAACATTATGTTAATAAGACCTGATAAACAGGAAATTGTATGTTCTCTTGTTGGTAGTCATAATTAGACATATAGACACCAGAAGGCAGGAGAAACACTTTATAAGTATTAAAATGTTTATTACATTGGTGAAATTTATAGGTATCAATTAGAAGGTAAAGGAAAAGGTGGTACATTTTGATCTATCACTATGGAAGAAGCCCAGCAGTTCACAAGCTGCCGTAACTGTTATGATCTGATTGATTGTGTCCCTTCTTGACCTGCTGTCAAATCATATGTAAAAAAGTTCTAACCCCTAAGGTGATAGTATCAGTAGGTAGCATTTTGGGGAGTGTTTGGATCAAGACTGTAGTGCTATCACGAATGAGATCAACACTCTTACAGAAGAGTCACCAGAATGCCATACTGGCCTTTCCACCACAAAGATGCAGTAAAAAGTCACCATGTATGAACCAGAAAATAGGCCCTTACCAAACACTGTATATGCCAGTAACTTGGTCTTGGGCTTCGAAGTCTTCAAAACTGTGAGAAATAAATTTCTGTTCTTTGTAAGTTCCCCAGGCTATGACATTTTGTTACAGAATGAGACTTTGAGCTAGATCAGGCTTTGTTCAGAGAAAGCCTGAATTGCCAGAGAGTTAATATTCCTAAAGCTATTCTCTACAAATGTCATACATCTTTTAACATATAAATGTCCTAGCTTTCTTACAATATTGATGGGATAAAGCAAAGCATGTTCTACTCTATTTCCTCAGACATGTCCCATACAATTAAGCTTTATATTTAATATTATCCCACAGTAGTACTTGCTAGATAATATATTCTCATGGGATAGTACTCTCTTCCCAACCTCACTTTCTTCATTTGGTATCAGTTTAACCTATGACTACATCCCAAATAATTGCCTCTACTCTAATTTCTTTTGTAAACCTGACACTGAGAAAGTAAACTATATGATGACGCTAACATTTTTAACATGTGCCTATACTAAAAATTTTAACACACGATTGCTAATTTCTCAATGTCTGTTGATGACATCACTTCTCAGTTCCCACTCAAATGCTTAAATCAATTGAGATCTTGCATCCTTTCTACTAGGGCTCCCATCATACGCCTTTGTACTTGTTCTCTGGATGATAATAAACTTCTTAAAGACAGGGATGCTTTTATAATTATCCTTGTATTTTTGCATTATTTAGCATAATGCCTTACACACTTTGGGGCTCTGTAAGTTGGTTACATTAAAATAAAATACATTGACATTAATATTAGTATAAAAATAATGCTAATGGAACATATTTTATATGCTTTTTTCAAAAGGCAATTTTTATTTTTCTGAACACATGAGTAGAAGAGAGAAATGAATTACAAATGCCCCATCCTTTTCATCTCCAGCTCCTAGAAAAATGATTTTGCTCTATCCAGAAGCTGGGAAATTGAAAGACACAGTTAATTTGAAAGATGATTACTATTGTTACTGGAATTTCTTCTTCAGTAGGTGCTTGGGCTTAGGAATTCGAAGAATGAACCCAAGGACCACAGATCAGTGGTAAGATAGGATTTTATTAGAACAAAAGGAATACAGAAGGAGTAAAGAGTACCAGAGCTTCTGAAAAGGGGAAGACCCAAGTCTAAAGTATCTCCCATGGGCTCTTTGTTTAGGGGTCTATATTACATTTTGGCCAGGACTTGGTAGGTAAATAAACATCTTTTCAGTTAACCGGTGCATTAACAAATGATTGAATGAATTCAGTCCCTCCTTCACTAGGTCAAGGTTATAAGGTCCTCGCAGTTTTTGTCTCAGGTAAGAGATTAGGGTGTGTGCTCTCTACTCAAGGTGGAACCACCCAAAAATGTTTCAGGCTGCTTTGTTCTTGACCTTGCTAGAGTGCAGAGAGTGTAGGAAAGGGCAACCTGTTTGTGGCCAGAGATGGGGATCTGATTTCTGAGCTCACCTGGGCCTATAGAATGAGGTGTTCCTGTCCAACCCTGAGTGGAGGAATCCTGTATAACTATGACCAAAGATTTGGAAATGGTAAGTATGACACGATGTTGACCGTAGCTAAAGTGCTGGGAATATTTTGAACATAAATCTAGAGGCTAGGTATTTCAGTTAAATAGAGTATTAGTTCTAAACTGGAATTGCCAGATCTTGTCAGTTACTTTTGTGAGACTGTGAAAAAACCACTTAAAATTTCTAAAACTCATAAAATCACAGATTCAAGCCAAAAAAAATTAATGATACAAATAAAAACACATTATACTCTATTAAGCATGATTTCCAGTTCAAGTTTGGGTGAATTTATTTTATGTTCATAAAAATCAAAATATCTATTGCCTTTTCATTGGGGGGTATGAGGACTCTTTGTATACTTCACAGAAAATACAGAGAATAGTTTTGTGGGTAATTACTTATTTTAAAGGTCTTTCAATTTGTGTCTCAATGCTCTTTATATTGTGATACAATAGCAAGTCATAAGTGCAGGACATAGGCTATGATCCCACTATGTAAACAGAGCAACATCTTTACTCTGTGTGTGTGTGTGTGTGTGTGAGAGAGAGAGAGAGAGAGAGAGAGAGAGAGAGAGAAATGCTCAGAAAGGTTATGCACATAGTATAAGCACTACCTCTGAAGAAGAAATCTGCTTTAATAATGTTTCTAATGTGGGCTTTTCTTGTTACATACTAACATACAGATAGATGTGTAAAATATATAAGAAAGAAAGAAGGAAAGGGAGCAAGGGAACTAAGGAACAGAGTAAGGAGAGAGAAAGGGGAAAGAGAGAAAAAGAGAAAAAAGTTGAAATGAAAGAAAAATCAAACAATAAGTGGGGATGTAATCAGTAACCAGTCAGTGCTACGTGACTGTTCCTCTGGATTCCTAACAAGGTTCTTGGAAGGTGAAGCTTGATCAGCTATCACAATAAATAGAATTGTATTATCAGACTTACCTGAATTACAAATATTATTCAAAATCAAGAAGACAACCAAGGCAGAGAAGCAGGAGGAATGTGTAGAAGAGTGAGAACAGCTCCCAAAGCCCGTTGTTTCTCATCAGCAGACATCTGTATATCTGAGTATATATAGGGAAGAACTATTCAAATTATGAGTCATCTCCCATTTATATAGCAAATAGAAGCAGAGCTTATGTAATATTTTCGAGGGAGCCATGTCTTATAAATCTATATATTCGAGGTTTATTTGCAATAATAAATTCTAAAACATTCCACAGAAAAGGTTCCTTTCTTACATATGTCTTTTGTCTACTTGTCAGATGATCCAGTTCTTATATTTTCTTGCAAATGAGACCAAACATCTCACCCCTCCTCCTGAAGCCAAAATACTGAAACATAAATGGATCATAGGCCAGTTGCTTTTGTTTCACCTCACTGAGTATAAGGGCATGATTCAACCAAGATTCTTCCCAGAAATAAAGTGATAAGAATAATTGGGTATTTTTTTGAAATTTTGGCAAAAGCTTCATTTAAATGTAGCGTTCATGGGCCTTATGATATACTACAACACAAATGCTTTCAAACTTCAAGATCTAATAAATGATTGTTCTATTATTTTAGTGCTGTAAATGCATATATTATCATTGGGCCATGTCAAACATTATTACTCTATTAATATAAGTATGTCAAAATTGACAGAAAGATAAGGCCTATCAATTATTATGCCTTTTCTTTTTGTCAACACAAAATTAACTCAAAGAATTGAGTGTTCGTGTTCTTTGATGTTAGGAGAGAATTTGTATTAATACAAATACAGTTTCAATCTAAGTATTTATGAGAATCATTTTTGAATAAATTCATGAGAGGAGTTTATATTTACATCTTCCGTGTGACACAGATAAGATTGTTTGATGCATGAAACAGCAATAATTCACAACTCATGTCCTAAAAATAATTCTAATACAAATATGCAAATAACAAAGAGGACATAATTTAAAAGATAACCCTGTGGAAAATCATAATTTACTTGAACAAGATCAAATGAATCTTTTCTAATCACATGAAATTCATTGGGATAAATAAAAAGAAAAAATAATTAATTCAGCACCACAGCTTACATGATGTTACAAATGAATGCAGTAAATGAAAACACTTTATGTACTATAATCAAGTAAGAAGAAAAAATATTTACTTAAAACTATAGCAGAATCAACCTCACCAACTTCTGATTCAAGTTTAATAAATATGATGCCATTTTAAAGCAATGCTCATAATATTAAAAAAATAAGCAATATTATTAGAGAGTTGTTTTTACACAACCTTGATAAACTCCCTTACAGTGGGAGCTATAAGGCTGACTTATAATTCATACCACTACAACTCTGATTGGACAGAGGAAAATTCCTTACAAACATTCTTTTCTGATAAACAATTTCAGTCCTTATACCAGTTTCACCAACTTATAGAGATAACCTATGTTTATGCCCTAATTTCACCTTTTGATTAAAAGAGCCAAATTCCAACTCATTTTAATTCTAAAATTCTACCCCAAATTGAACATGGGATGTAAGTTACGTATATGTGTACCCGTTGCACGTGTGCTTGGATCCTTTCATAAATATGTTTATCTTTTCCCCAAAACCTACTGAATATGTGTGACTCAGGCCCTGTGTGGCATAAAACCTAAACTGTCCTCCCCCTTTTTTTTCCTTATATATGTTGTTTTATTTTATTGTCTGAGATTCATTGAGGGTACAAAGAATTAGATTACACTGATTGCAGTTAGGTGAAGTCTCACTTATAATTGTGTTAGACGTCCAAAAGTCACACCTCTTAAGAGTTTCTCTTTAAAAATAAAATTGAAATATTTTATAGTAATATTTTTCTGAGTACTACTTTATAATTATTCATAATAGAATGTCATTAAAATTTAAGGCTTTAAAGCAAAAAGCTTTACAATAAAAAGTATTGACAAATTTTGATATAGTACTATTTCTTAAAACTAGGCCAAGAAAGGCTTACTTCAAGTGAAGAATAAATATCTAGGGCAGTTTTTCTTTAAGTTTCAACAATTTTTCAGTATTCACTGAATACCTATTATATGTGAATCTGGGGCTCTATTCTGGGCACTGGGGTGTAATTGGATGTAAAGCAGAAAATTTCCCTATACTTTGAATGTAAATGTCATCAAGGAATCATGGAAAATTAAAAACAAATACTCACAAAAATGATATATACATGTATTTGTGTGGGTGTTAATCACTGAAAACAGCTGAATGCTTTTATAGAGTGGTACAATAGACAGTAATTTAGAACCACTTTTAAATAGGGGGAAGATAAGGCCTTTCTAAACTGGTGACTAAATCTGAGACTTGAATGTCATGAAACTGGCAACATAAGGTACTCCAACTGGAAGGAATACCTTGGGGCTGAACATGTTTAACATATTAAAGGTATTTAAACAAAGCTAATAGGCGAAAGGGAAGCTGCTTCAAAGAGAAAGGATAAGCCCAGAAAAGTAGACAGAATCTTTATAAGATAGAAAGTAAATAACATTTTACTATATTCTTTAAGTACATGGATCCTAAAAGTTTAGTGAGGTAGTAATAAGATTTTTAAAATAAAATTAACTTCAAAATTGTTAATTCATTCATTTTTTTACTCTCATTCATTTATTACCACAGATTTTCTTCTCACTCTTATATCACTTCTATGTATGCTTGTATGCTTGCCTATCTGACTATATAGCTGTGATACACACTTGTACAGCTGGAAAACTAGAATTATTTTCTTTTTACTTATTTTTAAGTTGCAAATATACAATTTGCATATATGAACAAACATATGATTATAATTCCATAATCTTTGATAATATAATTTCATCAACGAAGCAAAGTTTCATTAATTTCTTCTGTAAATCAATCTAATCAAAAGAACGCCATCTCATTATTGTCATGACAGTCTACTGGTTATAAGTAAGTGACACTCAAGGGATTATAAAGGGTACAACCCCAGGGTGCTGATAATATACAACTATTTTTAGGAATCTTCCTACCACACTTATTTGGTACTCAAAAAAAAAATTATATATATTAAGCTGCAGTATTCTCAGGCTATTCTGGGATTCAAAATCATTAGAGATAACCTCAAAAACTCTACTATTTATGGTACACAACATGTTATAGGCTATTTAAAGACATGTTCTTTATTGGTTACTGAGAGAGGAATGTTAAAACATATTATGATTATGAATTTAATTCTTTATCTTTAGTTTTTGTAAAATTGTGCTTTATAGATTTTTTAAATTATGTTATTATCTATAAACAAATTTAGGATTACTTAATGTTCTAGTTGAATTGACATATAATCATTGAAAGCACTCTATTTCTCTAATAGTATTTTCGTCTAGAGGTGTAATTTTTCTGATAGTAAGAGATGGACAAAAACATGTTTAGTGCTAGTATTTTCGTGGCATTTATTATTCTTCATTTTCACATTTTATCAACTCTGCAAATTCTCATCCTTTAAATGAGGATTATAACACATTTACATTTAATGTAATTGTTAAAGAAGAATTTAAATCTACTTTTTGTCTTTTGTTTTCCAAATGTTTTATAAATTTTTTGTTAATCAACTTATTAACTATTGCCTTATTTTGTGATAGAGGAATTTTTTAGCATACGTTAATTCTCTCATTATTTCTTTAACTACCTTATGTTTAGTTATACTTTTAGCTATTATTCAGGGAATGGTAATTAAACTTATAATGTTGAACAATTGAGTTGGATTGGATTCAATATTATATAGTAGTATTTATAAATCTATCTACCATCTATCTATTCCCCTTTCCCATTTATCCTATTTGTCACAAATTATGTCTTTACGAATTTTTTTCCATCAACATAGATTTATAATTATTGTTTTATGCAATAAATGTTTTTAAACTAGTTGAAAAAAGAGAAGCTATAAATAAATACATGAACACTATTAATGTGTTTGCCAATGTTGTTACCTTTACCAATATTCATTTTGGGTGTGAATTTGTGTTATTATTTATTGCCCTGTCCTTCAGCTTACAAGACTACCTTTAGCATTTCTTGTAGAGAAGTTTTGCTAACAATAAAATATCAATTTTTGTGATCTCAGAATGTCTTTATTTCTTTTTCATTCTTAGAAATATAGATTTACTAGATAGAGAATTTATTGATAGTGCTTTTTGTTATTATGCAAATTTCACATGTTATTGACTACCTTCTAACTTCCGTGGCTTCTGATGAGATAAAATATATATATATATATATATATCAGCTTTTAATCTAATTAGATAACATGTAAGTAATATATTATTTCTCTAGTTCGGTTATGTGTACTTTAATATTATTCATCAAATTTGAAAGTTTTAAGCCATTGTTTTTTCATAATTCCTTCTGACACTATCTCTCCTTCATATACTTCTGGGACTTCTATTATTTATAAGTTTGTATAATTGACTCATTTTGCTTTTGTTTCCTCGTCTTAATAATCTCAATATTTGAGTTCACCAATCCTTTCTTCTGATGCTCAAGTTTGCTTTTGAATTCTTTTAATAATTTTTTATATCAGTTGCTATATTTTTTAGCTACAGAGTTTATTTGGCTTTATATCATAATTTTTCTATTTTATGAGACACTGTTAATGATTTCCTTTATTCCTTAGATATGATTTTCTTTAGTTCTATATATTGAAAAAGCTAATTTACTCATTTTTAGTAAGTCTAACTGCTACTCTTCCTCAGGGATAGTTAATGCTGATTACATTTTAGTTTGTATGGGATATTCTTGTTTCTTTATATATCATAGTTTTTGTTGCAATTTAACATTTTGAGTATCTTAAAATCAAACTTTAAAAATGAAATGCTTCCTTCTTCCCAGAGTTTGTTAGTTTTGATACTATTATAATCATTGTTTGTCTAGTACATTTTAAAATCTGTTCCATGCTCAGGACTTAGGGAATTATTAGACAGAGATTTTAAAAAATATTTTTAGTTAAAAAATTCTCCTGGTTTTCCATGGGGTTTCTATGTGTTGCATGCCTTCAACATTCACTCAAGAAGTTCATAACTTTAAGTTACTTTTTTACCTCTTGTTTGCATAGAGTATTAAGGTTAACCAGAGGTGAGAGCTTAGAGACTTTAATGTCTTTTTAAATAATGCACATAAACTACAGTTTGTTTATGGCCTTATACTTTCTTAGGAATACACTGAATCTTTTTAAATATCCTATTTTCCAAAGTATCTCATTCCTTAGCTTTTTATTCTAAGACTTTCAGTTTGCCTACTGTTTGTATCAATTGTTACCCATTGCTTCAAGGAGTCGAGATGAACATTTGGTGGTAAATATTTTCAACAACTCCCTGGGATACAGCTCTACATATACTAAGTTCCCAGTCAAATGAGAAAGACACACATTTCTGAGTAGGTTTTTGAGGAAGTAACAAGACATCCAAATAAGCAGTCTTTGTGAATGAAGTCCATTTTCCCCCTTCATGTACTGGCACCTAATTTAAGGTTGCTCTGAAGTAAGGAACAGAGGAAGGGACCAGGATAAGTTAAAGCATCAAAATGTTTATACTCCTTACCAAGAATCAGTGTTTGTTGATTAAACACTTCCCAGATTAATTCAAAAATTTGGTCAGATGCCAGACATCAGAAAGACTTTAATAGTTTTTGAAAGATTTTTTTCATTATTTTAGAAAAGAATGAGCTTTAGATTTCATAACTCTCCCCAAATTACTCTTAACTCTGTTGTGTATAAAATTCTACCTTGATAAATCTTTCTTTAGTTTTTTATTTTTTTATCTCAGCTGTTTCAGTGAATCATTTCACTCTCATTTACTTTTTCTTCTTCAGTATTTTATTTTTCTTTTGAAAGGTCAAATTTTCATGCTTTTTCATTTTGAACACAATGTTTACTTATTCTCTGGACACTCCTAAGATTTCTTTGGCATATTTATTTAGGTACTTTCACTGCACTTTATATTGGTTGAGTTTGTAGCATTTTTTTGAATTTGTGATATTAATTTCCTAGTCAGTTTTAGAATATTTTCCAGCCATTTTATTTTCAATTATTGTCATTGACCCCTTTGTACATTATTCTTTATTTAAGATACGCCAGCTATAGATAGATAAGATCTTTCATCCTCTCTTATGCTTTACTTTCCAATATTTTCCATGAAGTTGTGGGTTTTGTTTTTCATTTCTGTGTGGATATTTTCTTCTGACTTCTTTCACTTGTATTTTTTATTCAGACATTTCCATTTGGTGTTAGTTTATATATTCTAAAATACTGTTTAAATTTTTCATCATGCTTCTTAATTCCTTGAAATACTAATTATTACTATTTTAAAGTTTATTTGTTATACCAAAGAAATATTGACGAGCCCTTATTTCTTAGTTGGACACATTTTGTTGTTTCTGATGACAATCTTCTTTATTTTGTATTATTTTTATTGAAATTTAAAAGCTGAGTATGAAATATTTTAACATTATGTGTAATGCTGTGAATGCTGTGAAATTCTTATAGATATTGTATGTTTTTTCCAAATGGTAGTTAGTTTGAATATACTGGAAATGCCAACTCACCTTAATATAATAAAAGATTTTAAAAACTCCAAACCAAGTTTAGTCCTATGATAGATAGTCTATTTTTCTTTCAGATTTACCTCAGTAAATTCTGAGTCTCAACAGAATTCTGGAGTTGTTATCCAAGGTATTTCTCACTGATAGACTCAGGATTTCTGATTGTACTCCCCAGCCGCATAAGTCTATAAAATTAGCACCTAGATTCTTGATTTCTTAATTTTCATTTAGGCTTTGGAGGGAAACGTAGACCAAAGTAATTAATGCTGATTTTTTTTCTATAACCCTATTTACTTATTGCTTACTAGCTCTCCAAAACTTTCCGAAAGGTTAGTTTTGTATTTTTTGTCAAATTGGCTGAATTATTCTCAATAAAATAATTTATTTGAAACCAGATAATCCACCAGTTTCAGAATAGAATACTTCTCATTTATGGATCTTGATGACATATTGCCTGAATCATATAATTCATACACTTCTCACTTACTCAAAGCAATAATCCTTTTGATCTGTTGATGTGGGTGGTATGTGTGTTATGTAATTCTTTCTAGTGTTTACTTTTCCTAGTTGGCAGTGTTCATCTGCTGAAACCCATGTACAATTTTCATTCCAGATAACAATATCAATGAATAGGTTTGTATAAAGTAGCAAGGTACAGTATCTACGGTCATTCCTTTGCACAGCCTCACTTGCTACTTTCTACTCACAAAATGAATCTGAGGGATTTTTTGAAGACAACACATAAAATGTTTTTCAGCTGTTGCATAGGAGGGATTCTTTGATAAAAAGGATTTTCTGACTTAGAGTCTGACTGTCAAGCACATATCCCTTCCTACATAAACTACCTTCTGTAGCACCTGTAAATACTTTATCTATGTCTCTTTAAAAAAAAAATTCTTGAGAAATCCATAGGGTAGAACCTGGAAGACATTTTTTAATTTATTTTTATTTACTTACTTTTTTTATACCAAGTTGTAATTCTGGGTCATATAGTAGTTCTAGTTTTTATTTTTTATTTGTATTTATTTATTTATTTATTTACTTATTTATTTTATTAAGTCATATACACATTGATCATGAGTACATTTATCCACATGTGGGGTACGATGTATTGATTTTTTCTTTTTACAAGTCAAATTTAACAAGTATAGAACATAAACATCTTAACACAACAATCAAGTAAATGAGGCGAAAGCTGTATTAATTAGTTTGATGTAAGCACTCCAAATTATATAAAAGACATTTCTTAATGTCAAGACAGCATTTATAGAACCAACAAATAAAGAGAGCCATAAAAGATAGAATACTTACACAAATAAAATGTGTTCTCAAATACACATATTAGACAAAACTCTTAAAATGCACACAGCAAGAAATACTATATTATTTAAAATGATTCCCACTACTGAAAAATATTTTATACTTAGAAAATTTTCTTGATATGATATTTTAATGTGAAAAGGTATTTTTTCAGGGAAGATTTTAAACATTAAATATTTCTCAATATAAGAGTTATTATAAATTATATAGTTAAATTAAAGGCCCCAAGAAGATTAAAAAAAATAAAATAAGAACTAAGGCTCAATAAATAACCCTTGAAAAATCCATGTGAAGGCAATAATCTAAATTGGTGTTCATAATAAGTCAGGTGTTGTTTAGCTTTGTTATTTGTGGTACTTAGTATAACAGGAAATTTGTTACTTAAAGAATTTTTAATAAAAGTTTACCACACATATGCATATTCATGGTATGGGAGACCAGTAAAGAAAGGTATCTCTGCACTACTTCTATATTCAGTTATTTGGCTAAATAATGAATGAAAGGGATAAACAAAGGCTGGACTCAGGTAGAAATGAAAAGATACTTAGGTAATGGATTGACTGAGAAGTAAGACAAATGCATCTGCTTTAGCAAAGATCTACATGGACCTATTAACATAGATGGAAATTTAAGCAACTTCTATTTACAAATAAGGATGAATGTTTTTTTCACGAAACTGAAGAAGTTGAAAACACAAAAAAACATAGGCATCAATATTGCACTTTGGCTAGCTGTTCACAAGTTTTATCAAAGAGATTGAAGTATAACTTATAAGTATGATGCATTTTTTAAAAAGGAGGAGTAAAACACTTGCATGATGATAAAAATCCATTGAGCTGAATGCCATCAGTAAAATGAAAAGCAACAAGTTTTCCAGACGTTTATTGTGTAGTGTGCTGGAGGTAAAGAACTAAAATTGTGAACAGATTGGAAAATATATAGGAAAGTACAATGTCATGCAATACAACAAATTTTATGGACTGCTGGAAAATAGTTGCAAAAGTCAATCTTGAAATTATGCAGTAAATAATTGCATAATTATTTTTAAGGTAAGCTGTTAAAAGTATCATTAGTATCTGCGACAATACCCCCAAATTGCAGCAGACTCAGCAATTTTTTTCTTAAGATAAAATCAATCATGTTATGCATTGAACTTATTGAGTCCAACCTATAATTCTACTATGAATTAAAATAACATATAATAGTTAAGAAATGGCAATTACCAATAAAAGTGGTATTTCTCGAAAATACTAACGGAAGAAAAACATCCGGCTCAGAACGGTAAGAACTTTTAGTTCATACAAGATAAAGAACTCAAGAATTTTGTCTGTTAAATGAAGTTGTGATTCAAATATACTTAGTGATATATTATGCAAGCCACAAAGTACTTCAGCTAGCAATGGGAATACTATGTTTTCACTTGTTTTCTGATTGTTTGTTTCATTGTCTTTTTATAAGCATTTGGATAAGGCTATTCTTTGAAACAGTGGAGCATTTGTTTTAGGGACATATTTGCATTCATGGACATCCATAATTATTAATGCAATAATATTTTAACATAAGTGAAACTGACAAATATACACCAATATTATTCTTGTTCCAAATGTTTGTATTTTAGGATAAGTGAAAACAAATAGATGAATTTATGCCACCAGCTTTGGCATCTATAGCACTGACTTAACCATGATGACTTAGAAAGCATGTTTTATGGGACCAGTCAATTTTTTCTGTTATAATTATTAAAACTCTTTTGTAAGTTAAGGGAGAACCAAACATTTTTGTAAATTATGCTGTATTACTATAACTATTTTCATTTATAACCCTATTTATATTAAAACTTCCCCCAAAATGAAATGTGTCAATATTCATTTTTATGAAATGAAAAATTAAAGTTTAGATTGGGTTTAGGTATTTATCTTTTGTTCAATGCAGAAATTTTTATAAAGAGTAAGTTTTTTCTTTTATTTTTGGTTGGTTAGTAAACCTATGATATGATATGGTAGAAGTGTTTTATAATTTGCTTTGCATCTAACATTTTGAGGATTTGGATAATCTGTTATCTATTAAGTACAATTTTCTGTGTCTTAGTTTTGCAGTGTGTGCTCTGAGCAGTGACTTTATTATATTTGCTTCAAATATTACTGAGATTCATCATTACTGACTATATATCTTCTCAGAATGCTGTTTGTGGTTATAGCCAAAGTATTTCAACACTGTTTCTTCATTAGAAAGTATAAATATGGGGAAATATGCATCTGTATGTTCCTTTATCGTCCATGGGTGCTTTTATTGCTGATATGTAGAAACTATTAAAGTTTCCTACTAAATGCAATTCTGTAAAAAAAGAAATTTAGCTTTTTTATTCTATTAATCTCTATATATGCATCTAATGATATAGTTTTTGGCTTAATATGTGTGTGTATTTGAACATTAAATATGTAGGAAACTGTATTTATTTAAGAAAATTAAAAAAATGGGCATATCCATTTATATAGTGGAACAATTATAGAAAATAAATTTTAATATGAAAATATAGTTTAAGTCCCAAATCTCAAGAAGCTTAATTTTTTTTTCAAAACGCTAATTAAGCACAGTAAAAATATAGCAAGATGGTAAATAATTATTTATAACCATTATTACTGTATCTTAGTCAGAAAAGGCTATGAAATGCTGCATCACACAACCTTAGACTTTAGTGGCTTAACAAAGCAAAAAAATTATTTCTTCACCATACTGCATGTGTAAAGCAGAACAGAGAGTCTCCCAAATTGTACACATTCATATTTATATGATCCTCAGACTACAGATACCAAAAGAAAAATCATCTAATGGCTTATCATATATATCAGGGGTCCTCAAACTACGGCCCGCGGGCCACATGTGTTGGTGTGAATTGTATTTGTTCCCATTTTGTTTTTTACTTCAAATTAAGATATGTGCAGTGTGCATAATTATTTGTTCACAGTTTTTTTTTTTTTTTAAACTATAGTCTGGCCCTCCAACGGTCTGAGGGACAGTGAATTGGCCCCCTATTTTAAAAGTTTGAGGATGCCTGATATATATATAAATAACAAGTAATAAATTCAAAATATAATTGTTCTAATCTCAGCTATAATTTCCATGAAAGAAAAGAACATATACCATAACTGAGAAAACTGGGAGAATAATCTCAGTCTGGATGAAATCCACTTTGCCTTAGATATTCTATTAGAGAAGATATCGTAACTTATGCATTGGTAATTGTGAAAAAATCAATTTCAACTCATCAGTGGCTAAATTCAGTAGAATGCTCTAATTCATTATTTCATATCGGGGTTATCTTAATTATAGTCACTCAAGGATCAGATTCATCCAAACATTTGTTTCCATGAATGCTGAAGTACAAAAGCAACAGATAAAATTAAGTGCTTTTCCTTGAGCTTTTTTTCTAGATACTATAATGAAATTTGCTTTGAATTTTTTGGCCAATATAAATCATGTGGGCGTTGTGTAACAGTGCACAGAAAGAGAGAACTTCAAGATTATTGTCAAAGTATGCTGATAATAACTTTTTTAAACAATTAAAAATCTCTAAAATATTACATTTGAATATAAATTTAAAAATAATTTTGCTTCAACTTTTGTTGCATTATATACACTGTATTTATGTGTGTGCATAGACACATAGAAAATTAAGAATTTGAAGTTAATGGTTTTAAGGTGTATTATCATATATGTTTGAATTCATTTTTACATACTCTAGTATCATTTGAAGTAGGAATGTCTTGATTAATATGCTTATATGATATGTCACAGCTACTGTCACCTGGGAATATTACATGAATTTTGCCATATGAGAAGAGCTGTTGTTGTTGGTAAAATGCATAGAACAACACTGATGGAGACTGAGAAAAATCAATTTCATCAGAACTATGTACTCTAGAGAAAACAAAAAATTGTTTTAAAGAAAAGTTGTCATTGATTTATTTTTATCCTGACACAAGCAAAATGTACAATTCCACATGTTTTTCTGTCACATTCATGTTCATTCACTTTCTCCTTACCAAGGAAAAACAAAACTTCTCCATTTATACTTACTTGATCCATTTTACTTTTAAAATTTTGGGTGACATATTTGCCTTCTAGTTTTATACTTTGTTTTTTATGGATGATGTTATATTTCTTGATGTTTAGGTTATTTTGTGGCTAGCTATAAAGTACAAACAGATGAAAGAGATTAACAACCTTTAAGTTTTTCAATATTTAAAAAGTTAAATACATATTCTGAAATTTAGACTAATGCTATCAATTATCTCATTAGCATTATCTTATAATGATTCAGTAATACTAATGCATTCTAACTATACACATAAAAAGAACCTCACAAAGATAATACACATGAAGAAGTATTCCACGATCCTTCAAAATTGCATTTAAATTACTGATGAGTTAGTACATCTAAAAATCTTTACAGAACAGTTATTCAATAAAGAAGTCTATGAGGTTTATTATTCACAAATAAAAATAAGAATCAATGATGTGAAACATTCTGTGTAGAACAAGGTAGTTTTATTTTTTGTTATGAGCAAATTTATTTAAACATACATACTGAATGCCTGACAAACAAAAAATCTGCAATAGGTATTGGAAAGATAAAGAAAAGTGGAAAACAATCAATTAGCCAGTACTTTTATTGCAAGTCCAGTGGGAAAATGATTAAAAAAAATTCACTGGAAACTTAACTTCTCATCTAAACTAGTGAATTGTAGTTATTCAATGTAGTCTGTCTTATTTCAGACAAATATAAATAAAAATAGTTAAACTATGTGAGACAAATAGAATTTTATTTGTCAAATATATTAGCATAAATTTTCACAATTTTATTAACTAATATTAAATGACATATCTGTTGTCTATAAAAAATGCAGCAGAATTTCCCATCATTATGGTAAGGAGGCAATAACTAAATGTTGGTTTTTCAGAGCACTGTAATTTAATAGTAAGATGGGTTATGAAGAATGCCAAACAATTGAAAAAAGGTAATTTTTATTTTTTATTGTGTTATTATTCTTTACATGTTTTGTAAGATATACTTAAAATACCTGAAAAAATTATAATTTCTTGCTGGGGTTCTGCCCCAGGGGCAGGGACCTTTGAGACCTGTGGAGCTGGCAGCGATCAACTGAAGAGAAGTAAAGTCAGAAGTAACCAGAGATAAACAGACAAGACATGCAGAATAGAGTTTTCAAAGGTGGGAAACATAGGGTCCTTCGCTAGCTTGTGGGGTTCACAGAAGACGGCCCTGAGTGTTTGTTCCACTCAGCTTTTATTGAAGGCTATTTGCTCATTTAGCCCAGAGGGTAAACTCAGGAAAGGAACATAAAACATCAGCAGTTTCTTTGAGTAAGCATGCCACTTCATATTATATCTATAATCATTAACTTTAAGGATCTGAGCAGTCTTGAAAAATCTGAAACCTTAGTCTTTGTGAGGGAAGACTCCTGTCTGTGGTCACATCCACAGATTCCTTGGGGGAAGTTAAGCCTCACTAGTTCACTGTGGAGCAGAGGTCATGGACCCAGTCTCCTATGGTGGGAAAAAGGAATTTTCCTCTTATCTTCAATCCAGAGGTATCTTCATCTGTTAATATGGGTACACAGGCCTTTCTGCCCATATTTCAAGACTCGAGCTTTCCCTTGATCTCTGCCCTGGTCAAATACAAATCCCCACAATGGGTATTTGGTTTGGCTGTTGACTGGGCAGGGTACAGCCTAGTTAACGTTTCTTGCCAGGCCTTGCTGTAACCTACTAGATGGCCATTGTTTCTTCAGAGTGTTCATGGACTCAGCAAGGGTGTTTGCAAGCTGTATCCCTTGGAGGCTAGGCTTCCTGGAAAAGAAGAAAACTTATCAGATAAGAAATTTGGCATCTACTTTGAAAGTAAACTAACTAAACTGTTTTTAGTCCATCTTGCTCAGTATATTTCTGTTTTCCCCTTTTTCTGGGGGTGTTTTCCCTTGCCAAGAATGGAGTTTTTTGTCCCCAGTCTGCCTCCTAGGATTTTTTTTCATAGATTCCTTAGGAATTTTTATATTCGTAATTATACCATGTTCAAATAAACATGGTTCTATTTATTATTTTCCAATTTGCATGTATATATCCTTGCTTCCCAAACTCTGGTTTTTCTTCCAATTGAATATTTCCTTGCTTCCAGTTAGAATCAACAATATGTACTATGTTGAATACAAATGTTGAAAGCAGTACTAAGAGGGGAAGCTTGCAGCTTTTTCCTGTCCAGTGTGATGCTGGCTGTAGACTTCTTGTATAGGACCTTAATTATTTTAAGGTAAGTTCCTTTCAGGTCCAGTTTGTTGAGGATTTTTATCATGAAGGGATGCTGAATTTTATTGAATGCTTTTCCTGTATCTATTAAGGTTTTTATCCTTAGTTTTGTTTGTGAGATACATCATATTTATTGATTTCTGTATATTGAACCTTCCTTGCATTCTTGGTATAAATTGCACTGGATCAGAGTATATTATCTTTTAGATGCGCTGTTGGATTCAGTTTGTAAGTATTATTATTGTTATTTCACAGACGGAGACTCACTCGGCCACCTACGCTAGAATACAATAGCGTGATCATAGTGTACTGTAACCATGAACTCCTGAGCTCACATCATCCTACTTCACTGGCTTGAGTATTAAGAACCACAGGCATATACCTCTATACCCACTTAATTTCTTTCTTTTTTTTCTGTTTATTAGAGGTGAGTTCTTGAATCCAGGGTGGTCTTGAACTCCTGGTCACAGGTGATTCTCCTATCTAAAAATCCATAAGTTCTGGTTTGACAGGTGTGCATCATTTTCCTGGCCTTCTTTGCTAATTGGAACAATGTATATCAGGGATATGGATGTACATTACTTTTTTATTGTTGTATCCTTGTCCTGTTTTGGAATCAGTTGATAATGGCCTCATTGTATGAGTCAGAGATGATGACCATCTCCTTGTTATTTTTTGAAAAATGTTATGAGGATTGATATTAGTTTTTCTTTGTATATTTGGTAGAATTTGGTTTTGACTCTAACTAGTACTGGGCTTTTATTCTGTGGTAGTTTTTCTTTTTTTTAAATTACTGATTTAATTACTGATTTACTGATATCACTACTGGTTATTGGTCAACTCAGGATTTCTATTTGTTTAAGGTTCAATATTGGGATATTGTGCTCCCAGAAATGCATTTCAAGTTTTTCTAGTTGTGAGCATATAGTTTTCATAATATTCTCTGAGGATCTTTTGTATTTCTGTAGTATCAATTGTAGTGTCTTCTTTTTTATTTCTGATTTTGTTTATTTAGATCTGTTCTTGGTTAATCTAGTTAGTGATTTATCAATTCTATTTATTTTTTCTAAAAACTGAATTTTCTCTCACTGATCTTTTGTATTATTTGATGTAACCACTGTGAATAGAAAGTGTAGAAACTATCCTTCCTTGTGTGTCCGTTTAACATCTCAATATTCTAAATATATTTAAGTATGTTCTCTATCTAATGGTGGTGTAACTTTTGCTTCAACTATCAAATAAAATAAAAGAAACTCATGAGGTAAAAAATCCTTCATTCTCTTAACTCTATTTTTATCCATAATACTGTACTTTTCCTTAAGGACCCAGATTTATTCTGATATAATTTTCTTTCTGTTATGAATGCTCATTTAGACATTATTTAGAGCTTGCTGTATTATTTACAGCTTTCTCTATTTTTAGAGCTTGCTCTAACTATCATTATTATTATCTAAGCATTATTTACAGCTCTATTATTATAGCTTGCTCTAACTATGATTATTATTATTATCTAAGCATTATTTACAGGTTACTCATTATTTACAGCTTTTTCTAACTATTTTTACATGTCCTTTTGACAGAGAACACTTTTATGTCCCATATTGGTTGTGAGGGACAGTTTTGGATTTGACCATTAGTTTTTCCTTCACCACTGTGAAATTTTTCTGTTCTCTATGATTTCACATATAAATCTGTTGTCATTTTAATTGGTATGCCTTAATAATTGGTGCATCATTTCTTTTGGCTTCTTCTAAAAATTTTTTGTCTTCACTGAGGCCTAGTCATTTCTTTTTTACTCCATTTTTTACTTGTTATTTTATTTTCAATTCTGTACTTTCCAACTTGTTCTTTAACTTTTTTTATTTCTTTCTTATTTTCAAATTATCTATTTTTAATTTTCTATGTATTTAAAAAATGAAATTGATTTCTAGAGCACCTTTATGAAGGCTGTTTTAAATCTTTGCCAGATAATTTCAACATCTGCATCATTTCATTATAGGCATCAGATTATTTATTTGTTTATTTATTTTTAATTCTAGGTTTTCTGTGTTTTGCTGTTATGAGTGGTCATCTGTTGTAGCCTGGACATTTTAGTTAGATTGTTGTTTTTGTTTGTATTTTATATCTTCCATTTTATCTTTCAGCTGTTATATTCAAATTTAGCATAAGTGCTATCTAATGGTGGTGAATTTTAGTTCCATGGCTGTTTAATTTTCTGACTTCTTTCGATAGGATTCTGTTTTGCCCTCTGAACTACCTTATTTTTCTGGGCAATACTCAGGGCAAGTTCAGACAAATCCACTGAGCCAAGGAATGTGGGTTTCCTTATTACACTGAGTGGATTGCCTAGAGACACAGAACTTCACTTTTGATACTACTGTGAACAGGTTAGGTCATTCACTCAGACACCAGTTATTGAGGAGAGATTGGAAAACCTGAGTTTTTACTATGTCTCTATTGCCAGTGGCTTAGATCACCAGCTGGTAATCAATTTGTAGTAAGGTTTGGGTTTTCCCACTAAGATTCCATAAGGAATCCCTTTTATCAATCCATTGTCCAAAAAGAATGACTTTTTTGAAATGTTTTATCTGTGCCTATTGGCCAAAGTGCCAGGCCTTTCTGTTATACACTCTAAGAACTTATAGGTAAAAGAAAGGAAATCAAGGGAACTCATTATATTCTTGTTCCTTAATTCTTGAAGTCTCTAGTCAGTCCACCTTGTTTCCACCATTCAGAACCCTCAATATCCGTCAAATAAATTCCAGAATATTTAGTTGTATTTAGACGGAGAAATAGGAAAAAGTGAGTCTATGCTATCTTATTCTGGAACCAGAAGTTATATTCATTTTTGGACAATGTGTTTAGTCTATCTGTCTTTTGATACTGTCTATTGCATACAATGAGGGATATTACAATTACATCTTAACTGATTCTACCCAACTTCCTTTTTCTCTTCCCCAAACTATTTAATTTAACTCCCTTATATATCTTAGGGTTAATCTTTTCACTTATAATAAGTTTAAATTTCTGTGTCTGATTTGTTGATATCTTTAACTAATTATATCTATGGCAGCAAGTAAAGGTCAAACAGTGATTTTTTATCAGGCTTTTCATATAACTGCCTTATTTTCCTATAGTATAGTAGTTGTAATATTTCTTCCTTGTGAGGAATATAAGCTATTCCATTTTGTCTTCCTTATTTTTGTCTTTTTTTTGTTTACTGTATGGTTACACATACTCAATGTTCAAAAATCAATTATTTTTTATTGTAGTAGGTATGTATATTGATACTCAAAGTTTGACTGTGGAAGATGACAGTTCAGAAATTGTTTACTAATTTAGAATCAGGTAAATAAAGAAAGTAAAAGTAGGTATTTGGAAATTTTTAAAGAAATTTAACACTAGTAATTTATTTTTCAAATTATATAGATATGTTTTCATTTATTACATAAATTATGTTTTCCATAATGTTTTGGTCAATAATGGACCACAAATCTGACGGTGGTCTGATAATATTGTAATATCATGGGTTTACTGTACCTTTTCTATGTTCAGATATGTTTAGATACATAAGTACTGAACTTGTATTACAAGGGGCTATAATATTTGATAGAGTAATGCTCTGTACAGATTTGTAGCCTAGAAGCAAGAGGTCATACACTATAGCCTAGATGTGCAATGTGCTATACCATTAAGTTTTAAATGTACTCAGCGATGTTCACACAATAAAATCAATCAACGATATATTTGTCAGAATTTATTCCTATCATTAAGTGGCACATGGCTGTGTTTGTTCCTGAAAAAAATAGGAAAAAGTAATCAATTTTGATTCTTTCATATTATGCCTAAGTAGTTGCCTTAACAGCAGGCCATCTTGATTTACAGAAAGTGATGGTCAGCTGCAGGCTTCTGTTCTCATTGAGGCAGTCAGTTTCTGATGCAGAATTTGTCTTGGGGGACCGCAAAAAGAACCAATGTGAGAAATATAACTAAGAAAACATATCCCAAGTGATCATTTCAATCTGACATTATAAAGTTAGGTTATCAGGGGATATTGGTTGATTTCATTGCTTCAATTTACTAACATATAGACTTTCCATAAATCTTATATTGTGGCTTCAATTCTATTTCCTTTCTCAGGGGTGAAACAAACAAATAACAACAACAGCAAAACCCACAGGGGGTTCTTTCAGCATTGATCATGAGAGAAATAGCTAAGAGAATTATTCTCTCGCTTTGAGATGTTCTCTCAGGAAAAGCATGATAGCGCCCTTTTATTACCTCACTTTCTTTCCCAATTTTGTTATTTTTTTCTCTGTGTGTTAACTGTTTCATTTCTCCTTCAATACTTCCTTAGGTTGGGGTTTTTGTTTCACCTATACTATGTACTTATAAAAGAGAGCACAAATAGACTTGCCAGATCTCTTTTTTTATCATTTCCCAGAAGAAGTCAAGTTAAAAGAGGACAGAGTGATGAGACTATTTCTACAATTAGTGGAGCAGCTATTATAATCGGTCCTATTTTAATCCCATGAAATAAATTCCTGATCAAGCCTATTTTTCCTCAGGAATGTGCACAGGCAAATTCAGAGGAAGTTAAGCTTTTTACTAAGTAATGATATCTTCTTCTGCCTTAATATGCAAGTATAATCTTATACTTTATAACAAACTTTCTGATAAAATAAAAGATGTGTTGTATAATTAGGATGGGCAATGTGATTATATCATTACCAACAATAAATTCAGAAAACTTTTCAAAAGTATTCTTACTTTACAATCTCTCATACTCAGATGAACTACATATATACCACAAGCACATAAATATATTAAGCAAGTGAACAAGTAATGTATTTATTGTCTCTTTTCCCAATTCTCATTTATGCATATTTTATTTTATAATTGTTTATTATGATTCTATTAAAACAACAGATGTGGAATCAAGAGAAATGTTGAAAGTTCAAAAGGATGATTTGAAATCCCAGTAGATATTATTATGAGTCTTTTGGGCACCCATATCTATGCAGACCTTTGTTTTCAGGAAATCTTACTCAAAGCCATCTTTTAAGGTTTGCTTTGCATGCATGTTATCAACTTAATACTATCTACAGACAATTTACTGACATTTTCATTTTTATTTTAAATTTCAGAAAATATGAGAGTACAGATGATTAGGTTACATTGCTTGCATTTCTTAGATAAGTTCAAGTTGTAATTGAGCCCTTCAGCCAGGGTGTATGCTATATACCCTTGCATTGTTCCCATTAGGTAAGAGCTTATCAATCACTCTTTCTCCTCCCCTTTCCCCTTTCATTCTCCTCCCCTTCCACCATTTGAATTCAATTGAGTTTTTCTCGCCTGTGTGCCTGGAAATGCCCATTCAATATTCTGGGAGGAAGAGCCCACACCACCAAATGTGCTTTGTTTAGTATTTACATTGTGAAGACTAACCATTGCTTTCTTCAGTGAAGCTTTTGCCATCCACATTATACAAGAATAGAATTCCAAAATACATTTTCTCAATTATTTAGAAATATTCTTCAGTAAATGAGCTACCATACTGTCCATTCAGTATTAGGATTAGTCTTTGGACATCCTAGTGGCAGCCTCAGAGATAAAATTAGATATAAATCTTGCAAACCTACCTTCAAAGGCATGCTTTTATATTTGTCATATCATTTTGGTGTGTGTACTCTACTGAGCTGCACCATCTTTACTGGAACTTTTCTCTGTCTTTACCTATGACATGTAGATATTTTGAGTTTAAAATTGAGAGGTGTTTTCATAAAATTTCATAAGTGTTTCAGTGATTTTTATTCCAAGTGATTATATAACAGCCACTGTGGCAAGTAAATTTGAAGTCCAAAATTCCAGTGGTTGCTCCTGGGTAGCATTAGAAATCTATTGTAGTAATCCAAATCAGAATACTGCTATGTTAAGTTTTTTTCTAAAATTCATGTGTGAATTATTTTTTTTGAACTTTAAATTAACAGTTAATTTACAGATATGGCTTAGATGCATGACAACAACAAGTCTCTAAAGACAGTGATTCCCTAAACTCTATTGTAATTCAGCTAGTTTTTGAACACTTGAAGTGTTAATTTATTGGTCACTTCTGGTGTGCACTTTGCATCCCTTTTATTATTAGAATTAGCAAAATAGTTTATTTTGAACTCCTAGAAAAATATTTCTTATATCCTCATCACACTAAGTTATTTGCAAGAATTCATTTGACTGGATTGAAAGTCAATTATATTAGCCAGATCAGTTGCTTACTGTTGAATAATTGTGCAACCTGTTATAATTCTTAAGTAAAATTCTTTTTTAAAATAAATTTATTATTATTGTTGTTGTTGTTTGAGATTCATTGAAGGCACAATGAATTAGGTTGAACTGATGGCATTTGTTAGGTAAATACCTTTCTCTTGAAGACTTTATTTATTTATTTAATTATTTTGAGACTAAGTCTCACTATGACTCCATTGGTAGAATGCCATGGTGTCATAGCTCATAGCAACCTCAAAATCTTGGACTCAAGTGATTTTCTTGCCTCAGCCTCCCAAATATCTGGGACTACAGGTACCACCACAATGTCCAGCTATTTTTTTTGGAGATGGGATCTCATTCTTGCTCAGGATGGTCAATTCTAATATGAAGGCAGTAGATGATCTTATACAAGGTAATGGGTAGGGGAAAGAGGGAGCAGGGAGAGGGGAGGAGAGAGGGGATGGGGGATCATGGTATATGGCACACCTATTGAGGGCAGGATACAATCATAAGAGGGAAATTACCTAACAAATGCAATCAATGTAACCTAATTATTTGTGCCTTCAGTGAATCCCAAACACTAAAAAAAAAAAATACCAAAACCAAAAATATAAACAATGACAAGAACATTCTTGCAACTTCAATAACAACCACAAGAACTAATACCAGAGACCTCCATGCCCAAAACTGAAGATATCATTTCACCTTTGAATGTTTATCACTTGCTGAATGTCACCACCATCAATGCTGACTTTTAATCCATACATCTGTATTAACTATTCCCTTCACTCCACATACATAAATCATTTGCCAAACTATTCTAGTTTCAACTTGTTTAATCAATCACTTCTGCTTCATTGGGCACTAATTCTTTAGTTTTCTTCCCATTGTTTTATTCTAGGGTTATTTCACTAGTGTTGTAACTCAATGAGTGTATTGTTTTTCTTCATACCTTTCCAACCTATCTACATACTAGTAGATCTATTTTAGATAACTGACTAAATAGTATATGTGCTTATTTCTCTTAATACTTAAAATCTATTGGATGCTTCAAAATTATAAACAAAATTATATATAAGATTGAAATAATTATCATGAGATAATATTATATTTCATTATGAGCCATCTCTTTAATTTCACACCATAGTATTAAAGCTACTTTGCAAATAACATGTGCAATGTGCTTGTTTTTGTTTTTGTGTCCTTTAGTTATTTTCTACTAAATAAATAGTATAAAATATATCACAAAATAAATTATTATAAAATAGATTCATGTTCTCCAATTTCTTTAATCTTGGTTTTACTTCCTAAGGCAAATAAAAGTACCCTGACTAGTGCTACCCCACATTAATCTTACCCTGATTACCTCTAGTAGTTCCAGTAATGATACATTGTAATAAAAACTCAAGTATGATATGCTCCTCATTTAGTTAACAGTATTAGCTTTACATGCAATATCATCTGAATCCCTATTATTAATAATTGAGACTTTGTTCACTTCATGTGTATTATTTTCTTTCTTATGTGCAGATAGTACCATTGTCCTTAAGGAAAATGTTAAGGGAATTATTGTGATAGAGTAAATTCTTACTTCACTATTCATTTCACCTCTTTCATGTGTTTGGTCTTTTCATTTGTTCTTTCTTTTCTATATTCTATTGTGTTATGCAAATATTTTAAGATTATTATTTCATTTCTTCTATTTTAAAAACTCCATTCTTTACTCAACCTGTTCATGTAAGGTATATAGTGAGGATCTCTGGCCCTCTCCTGAAGGACAATGGGTAGGCACCCTGACTAGTGCTACCCCACTTTAATCTTGCCTGAGCATTGCCCACACCTGTGAACTTACACCTGTTAAGGCCCTACCAATCTATAAATCAACATTTAGCATGCCAATTTCAAAAGAATGTGAGGATTCTCTAGTCCATTGGCCAAACAACACAGGTACAATAGAGTCAGCAAGGCACCTAGAGCAAACTCAAAGCTAACAATCTTAAAGGTAACTATCATGTCATTAGCTTTATATATGTCAGTGGTTCCAAGGTGACTTCTGATCCATGATGTTGGCCCAATTCAGGTAGTATAAAACAGAACACCAGACAATAACCAAGGCCTTTTTGTCAGTACAACCGGACACCTTCATTCTCTATGACAAAGTTATCTTGCTCTGTGTACTTATATCCTGCTCTTGCTCTGTAAACGTTTTCTTCTTTTTTTTACAAAAAGTAAAAAAAGAAATTTTATTAATATCTTGCATATCAACCTGGGTCCCATCCTAGTGAGTGCAGGCTTCATGGAAAGTGCAATTTGGAATTTTATACACAATTTTGAGGATTATCAGTCAGCTCTTTCTTGGAAGTCTTCTCCGGTCTTAATATACTCTGTTCTCAAAACAACCCACCTGAAAGGTCATGAAAATGACCCGCCCTCAAGGATTTAATCAGCCTAATTTCCATAATAGTCCAATTCCACGATTGACCCAGACCAGATCAAAATACTCTAACTAGATCCATCATCCACCCTGCTCATATCTAGCAAACTATCTAAGATAGACACAGGTGAAGGCTAATAGGAAGGTTGTTGTCCAATCATTAGCCTGGATCTTGAAAGATGTTTGTAATAATAAGAGATGGAGCAAAAAAGATGTTTGACCTTCATTAGAAATGATATGAAAGCAACAATGATAGGTGATGCTTATTATAAAAGACATAATTTACCTCAAATAAAAAAAAACAACTAGAATTCTTTCTGCTTTAAAATTTAAAATCATTTCTAGATAGAAAGCATGCTAATAGTTATAACAAAGCAGCCTTGAAGAATTGTTAAGTGTCAAACTTGTTAAACAACATTACAGAATTGTTAAGTGTCACAATTTTAAGTGAACTTCTACACTCCAAATTTAGGAATATTATCATCATACATATCAGGGAATTTTAAATTAAAAATTTTTCAGTTAAGACATATTTTACTCTCATAAATTTGACTGATGATACATATAAAATGGTTTCTTATGCAAAGTTCATCAGAATTGTAGGATTCTACATCAATAATAATTCATTCACTCTAGGCTTTCCTTTACAATAATAAACTTGTATCTTCATTAAAAAGAAATTCCATATTCAGATTCAATAGATTAATGACTTTACAAACCATAAATTAGAGAAAAATATATTTTGCCTGAGAAAGAAGAAAGGTCTTTCACAACTTAACAAGTTATGAAAAGTAAACAAATTTGATGAATCATAGAAAATTCTTCAAGGATAAGAAGTCAGCACTGTGGTTACTTACCTATATCTTGTATTTTTAACAAAATATCTGACAGCATGAAATAATATTAATAAATGAGAAAATAGAGTAATAAAATAATTAGAAATATAGAAAACAAAACTTGTCCAGGTAATATATTAAAAAATTAGTTTTCTAATTAATTTTCATAGACTATGGTATCTTCCAAAGAGAAAGCAAGTACAGGAAAATTTTTCTCATAGTCAACAGAACCCTAAATAAAATGTTAACAAATGACATCCCAAAAATCATTAATTTAAAAGGTTAATATGTCACAATTAATTTATTTTTCTTAGTGAAGAAAAGTGAATGGGTTTAATGTTTGAAAATCAGATGATGTAAATTACCATAGTCACCAAATAAAAGTGGAAACAAAGCATATAATAATCTCAAAGAAAAATGATTTGATACTATTCAACATGATAATTTTGGTCAACCGTGGATTATTAGGATTCTCCCTTACTCTGATAAAAGAGCATCAACAAAAGCAATTACAATAAAAATCATTTGTAATGATGAGATCTTGAAAGTTTTTTCTAAGATTCAAATGAGACAAGGGTGTCTGCTATACTTGATGCTATTCAAAGGTAACATAAAATTTGTAAGGGAGGAAACATTTCCTGGTGTCACAATTATATTCAGGAATGCCACAAAATTAATTTATAAATGAATTTATAACTAGGAAGTGAATTTGCTCATGTTGTGGTATACAAAATCAATATGAAAATAATAATCATTTTGATATCTAGCAACATAGGATTAGAAAATGGCATTTTAAAAGACTCCTAGTTATGTTAGCATCAGGTATTATACCTAGAAATATTTCCTCCAATAAAATATTTATCTTTAAAGCCACTCTGACTAATAAAATAATGAAAAATATTACTGAGTGGTTAAATAAATAGAGACATATACCATTATTTGTTTAGGCAGTTATGATAGACATGAGCAGAATCGATGGTGGATGCTATTTTGGAGTGGCCTGAATTTTTCTGGGAACAGGGCTAATTGAGATCTTATAGGTGCAAGATTTTGTGGATGGGTTGCCTTAGATAGAGACTAACTAATGTCCCAGGGATTTTCTGACACAAACAAACAGATGTAGTGATACTGACTTGGGTTGTTTGGGAACAGGCTGATTAGAACCCTAGGGAGGGGACTCCCAAGAAAGAACAAAAAACGTGTCAAAGGGGGTCTTCAAGGACTGATGAGATGTTTGGTCTACAGCGGTAGAAAGACTACAAAGTAGAAATATTGTTAAGGTTTCCAGAAAGGGTCATTGAAGCATTGGCACAATTGAGGTTACAGTGTCCCGAAATGAACTATCCTCATTAACATAGTGAAAATCACACCCACAACACCAGGACAAATTATAAGTACCGTGGCAACCCCTGGAAATTGCATTACAAGGTTAGAAAAGGGGAGGATTCCCAAACCCAGAAATTCTCTGTCCTTTTCCAAAAAAAAAAAAAAAAAAAAAAAAACATAAATATTCCACCCAATACTTAACATAAAATTGAGGAGTCAGCATAAGAAAAGCAATCTTGTTAAATTCAGTAATTCCTCCTCTTGCAGGGGCTGACTCATTCTTCCTTTGGCATATACTATGCTTTAATCTTTAAAAAAACTTTGGCATTTTTCCTTGTTACCCATCCTTACTCTTCTCATTTATTCTGTTGACCTGGGTACTAATAATTATTCTTTGGTATTTAGAACCAAGAACCTGGAACCTGGAACCTGACTTCTGGCTCCTCAACACCTAACACCATTCTTTAAGTTATAGGACTCATTACTGCAAAGTTGGCTATTTCCCCAAATTGATACAGATTCATAACAATACCAACAAATCTTTAAGGGTATTTTTTCTGACAACCATAATCTAAAAATGTATTTTTAAATGCGCAATACAAGAAGTGACTGGGATATCAAGGGGATAAAGTAAAGGATAGTACAATACGTAAATAATATAGTAAGTCTTCACTTAACATCTTCTAGAGATTCTTTGAAACTCTGACCTTTAGCAAAATATTATATAACAAAACCAATTTTACTATCATCTTTATTTTGATATAACAAAAGTTAAATTCTATGGCATATTTCTGGCCAAAAAACATTGCCAAATTTCTAAATAAAGCCCCAATTCCTTTTAATATTAAACATTGAAATAAATATGAGCCATTTACACATTTAAGGAGGATTAAGTTTTAAAGAGAGGATAATTATCCAAGTTTTGGTGAAACATTGGGTGACAAAATGTTTGCATAAAAGATTGGCATAGGTCTTTTTTCACACACACACACACACACACACACACACACACACATCCCTACCTACAATTTTGGCTACTTTTCTTCTCAAAAGTTTACAAAGAGAAAATGAAATCAAAGCTATTCTAAGCATAACATTTTAAAAATAAACACTAGCATGTTTTTGTTTAAAACTAATTAAAATCATTACTTAAAATAAGTTTTTATTGGTAAAAACTATTTTATAGATATGTAAGTTTTAGAGCAAGATTCTCTATCCAATTTATATCTAAAACTTTCTCATATTTGTAGTTTTTAAAAAATATTAGCTTTTTTTCTTTTTAAAAGCTTCATAGCCTAAAAAATAAAGTGTTTAGATAATATAATGAAAGGTTAGAAGTTCAAATCTTACACTATGATTATACTTGCAGAGTATTTAAATTTTTATGGTGTCAGATGGATCATAGAAGTCTCATCCCTTAATTATCCTTATCTTTCAAAAATGTTGGAATTAAAAAATTCAATTAATTAATTCATGAGACAGTGTAACCTCGTGTGAAGTCTGAAAATCATCTTTGACATGCCATGTGCAAGAAGCTTATCACATAAACTAAGGATTTTGGTTAATTTTTCTTTATATATTCCTGATGTTGAATTCATATATCTCATTTATTATAAATGACATTTCATTGCATTTTGGGGGAAGAGGGTTTGAAGATTTTCAGTGTTTGCTCAGGTGCCCTTGATCAAATCTTCCCACAAGTAATCAATTGCCCACGTGTGCCAGTGTTCTATTTACTAAAGGTTAAAAGTTCTTCCTACAAAATTCTTTGCTTAATCAAATAAAAATTTTAAAATTCAAAATATTTGCAAATACTTACCAGAAATCCATAGTTTCTATTTTCTATAGAGTAAAAATCAGTGTTTTCATTATAGAAATTAAATCATGTCAAAATTCAGCATACAGTATTCTTTTAACAACCAGAAGAGAAAGAAAAATCAGAACTATTAGAAGATTGTTAGTTGTTTTTAAAATTTCAAATTAATATGAAGGTACATATTTTGGGGTAACAATGTTCTCACTTCCAAGTTAAAGTTCAAGCTGTATAAGAGCCCTACTCCCAAGAGGTGTGCTGAATACCTTTGTACCTACCTGTGCACATTAAGTGTGATTCCGCCAAATGCCCTTCCTCCTCCCTCCAATCACCCCTTCTCCTCCTCTCTCCTCCCTCACCCCTCCCCATTGTTAGATTACTTTTGTGTTTTATCCTTTATATGAGCATGTAAGTGCTTATATATTGGCTTCATATTAGTATTAAGTAAATTGGATTGTTTTTTCCATTTTTTTTGAGAAGAATGTGTTCTTCTTTTTAAGAAGAATGTGTTTCAACTCCATCTAGGTAAACATAAAAGATGTAAGTCTCCATTTTTTCCTATGGTTGAATAGTAATCCATGGTGTACATATACCATAATTTATCAATCCATTCTTAAGTTAATGGGCATTTGGGTTGCTTCCATGACTTGGTAATTATGAATTGAGCTGCAAAAAAAATTCTGGTACAAATGTCTTTGTGATATAATTCTTTTTATTCTTCTGGGAAGATACCTAGTAACAGGCTTGCAGGATCAAATGGAAAATCAACTTCTAGTTCTTTGAGGATTCTCCATACTTCTTTCCATAAAGATTGCATTCATTTGCAACACCTCCAGAAGTGTAGAAGTGTTCCCTTCTCTCCACATCCATGCAGGCATCTGCAGTTTTAGTTGTGATATGGGCTAATCTTACTGGAGTTAGGTGATATTTCGGAGTGGTTTTGATTTACATTTCTCTGATGATTAAAGACGATGACAATTTCCCACGTGTTACTTGGTAATTCATCTGTCATATTCAGAGAAGTTTCTGTTTAAGCCTCCTACCCACATAGAAATGAGGTTGTTTTCTTTTGTCGTGTTGTTTAATTTCAGTTCTCTATAGATTCTAGCTATCAGGCCTTTGTCAGATTCATAACATGAAAAAATCTTCTCCAGGGCGGAGCCTGTGGCTCAAAGGAGTAGGGTGCCGGCCCAATATGCCGAAGGTGGCAAGTTCAAACCCAGGCCCAGCCAAAAACTGCAAAAAAAAAAAATAATAATCTCCTCCCATTCTGAAGGCTGTCTGTTAGCTTTGGGTTTGGTACCTTTATCTGTGCAGAAGCTTTTTAGTTTGATCAAATCCCAGTTATGTATTTTTGTGTTGCTGAAACTGTCAGGGGAGGGGTCTTGCTCATAAAGTCCTTTCCAAGGCCAATATTTTCAAGGGTTTTCCCCATATTCTCTTCTAGAATTTTTATTGTTTCCTGTCTTAAATTTAAATCTCTTAATCCTCAAAACAGGAAAGGACACAGCCCCAAAAGAAAACTATAAACAAATACCATTAATAAATTTTGATGCAAAAAATATTCAATGAGATCTTAGCAAGCAGATTTGAGTGACACATTAACAAAGTTATATACCATAATCAAGTTGTTTTTATCCCAGGGATTTTAGGCTAGTTCAACATATATAAATCCATAAATATAAATTACCACATAAATAAAATAAAAAACAAAGACTATATGATTCTCTTAATTAATGTAGAAAAGGCTTTTGATAATATCTCGCATCCTTTCATGGTGAGAACACTTAAGAAAATAAGCTTAGTTAGGACATTTCCTAAACTAATAGAGGCCATCTGCAAAACCCACAGCCAATATCATATTCAATGGAGGAAAACCAAAAGCATTCCCACTTAGATCTGGAACTAGACAAGGATGTCAACTGTCACCATTGCTATTCAACATGTTATTGGAAGTCATAGCCATTGTAATCAGGGAAGTGAAGGATATCAAGGGTATTCAAAAGGAGACAGAGGAGGTCAGATTTTTGCTCTATTGTGGACTACATGATTTTATACCTAGAAAATCCTAGGGCTAAACTACAAAGTTCTTAGATGTGATCAGTGAATATAGCAGTGTCTCAGGATACAAAATCAATAGCCACAAATCAGAAGCCTTCATATACACCAACAACAGTCAAGCCAAGAATAAAATCAAAGACTCTACCTTTCATAGTAGCTACAAAAAACTGAAATATCTAAAAATTCATCTAACAGAGAACAAGAAAAATCTCTATAAAAAGAACTATGAAACCCCAAGAAAAGAAATGGAAGATGTTAACAAATGGAAGACTATACCATGTTTGTGGTTGGGAAAATTCAACATTGGTAAAGAAATCTACACATTTAATGCTACCCCATCAAAGCACCAATGTCACATTTTGAAGAACTTTAAAAAATAGTACTTCATTTCATATGGAACCAGAAGAAACCTGAAATAGGCAATACAATCCTTAGAAGTAAAAACAATTCTGGAGGATTACGTTACCAGACTTCAAGTTATACTGCAAATCTATAGTGATCAAACATCATGGTTCTGGCACAAAAATAGAGACATCTATGAAATAGGATAGAGAATCTAGAGATGAATCCTGTGACATATCGTCATTTGATCTTTGATAAGCCTAATAAAAGCATGCACTGGGGAAAAGAATTCCTATTTAACAAATGGTGCTATAAGAACTGGGTAACCACATGTAGAAGACTGAAACTGGACCCTCATGTCTCACCATTGTTAGCTGTTTTAATAAGTCAGAGTTTTCCCACCCAGTGGCTCAGGCCTATTATCATAGCTGTTCAGGAGGTCAAGGCAGGTGAATTGCTTGAGCTCGGAAGTTTGAGATCAGCCTGAGCAAGAGTGAGACCCCCATCTCTACTAAAAACAGAAAAACTAACTAGGTGTAAAGGTGCAATAGTCCCAGTTTCCTGGGATGCAGAGGAAGGAGGATTGATCTAGCCCAAACCCTTTGTTGACTGTCATAAATGACTAAATAACCCTTTGGCTACTGAATGGTGTGTGTGTGTGTTTTTAATGCAACTGATCATTTAAAAGGCATAGTATTAAATTTTTAGTCAATAAGCCATACCAAATCTCACAGAAGTTGTTTCTTCATTCTTTAGTATTTTAAACTAGATTACATAACACTTTCTTAAAAATAACTAATTCATGAAGTTAGGACCTGAACCATATGATTCAAGTAAATATATAGAACTGTGAATGAAAGAAAAATGACGTAATTATCACTAGTTTTTAAGTAGAAAGAAAAACTGCATACAGCCATAAAAGCATATAAATAACTTTGGAAAATTGCCAGGTTGCAGGCAGAACACTCAAAATCTATCTTAGATATAGATTTGTTTGTGTTTTTTTGTTTTTTTTCTTTACTTAGAAGAATGTTTAAAGTGAAATTTAAGCAAACAAAACCACAAAAAGCTTAAAGCTGACTGTATGTTCTCTTTGCCATACATTGTAAATTACAGGAAGATTTTTACAGTTTATCTCGCCCATTGGTTCTCAAATTTGAGTATGCAATAGAATTACTTGAAATACTTGTTAAAAATAAGATACCTGGGTCCCACACCCAGACTTTCTTACCATTAAGTAGGTGGAGGTGTAGATGGAGGACAGTGGACTTTGGATAGAGGAATCAGATAATACACATCCCAAGAAGTTCACGGGTGTTACTAGTGCTGCTTATCCAAGAACTGAACCACTGAAGTTCAAGAACCGCTGACCTTCCTAGCTCCTGACAGTGTCTGACTTTAGAGAGCCGCTGTGTCAAAGCTCACAGTAACCTCCAACTCTTAGGTTCAAGCCATTCTCTTGCCTCAGCTTCCCAAGTAGCTGGGACTACAGGCACCTGCCACAATGCCTAGCTATTTTTGTTTAGCAGGCCTGGGCTGAGTTCAAGCCCACCAGCCTTCCCACATGTGGCCAGAACCCTAACCACTGAGCTATAGGTAACCAACCTAGGTTTTTTTTTTTTTTTAATAGAACCAAAAATCACTTTTTTCTTCTATTTTCAAGCCATCATTGTTCATTTGAATCACAGGCTAGCATTTAATGCTTAAACATATATGAAGATTCAAATTCACCATCCATCAACACGCACATACATATATATATATATATATCACATTTTCAGAATAAAATAAAATATATTACTTAAGACTAAGATAAAAATAAAATAACCATCTGTGAAGGGAGTAGAATGTTCTAGCTTACTATTTTTAAAAACAAGTTTGACTGATTAATTGATTATACCTTTGAAACACTGCATATCTGAAAGATATCTATTTAAATCTCACATGATAATTTACAATATTGTTTTGAGAGAGTACAAATAAAAAATTATTAGGAAAAATGCTCAAAATATCTTAGAATGTCAAGTTGCTAGATATATTTACATGTTTTTAGATTATCATGTGGGGTGAAATATTGGGACACTTCAGAAAAATGAACTGATGTATTTTTCTGACAGACTGTGTATGATTAAGCATTTAGTAGTAATTTTTAAATTATTGTTAATTTTATCATATGCATTTTTTTTTTTTTGCAATTTGTCAATTATATAATCATGAAGAAAACCATCATCTGGAAATCCAGGTGGGAAACCAGTATTTTAGTATATGGAAGTATTTTAATAGACGTCCACATATGTTTGGAGTTGCTAAAAGAAATATTTAATCATATTTAAATTTCATTTTATTTTATTTCATTTTTTGAGATGAGTCTCACCTTGTCCCCCTTGGTAAAGTGGTGTGGCATCACAGCTCACAGCATTCTCAAACTCTTGGGCTCAAACGATTCTCTTGTCTCAGTCTCCCAAGTAGCTGGGACTACAGGTGCCTGCCACATACCTGGCTATTTTTAGAGACAAGGTCTCACTCTGGCTCAAGCTGATCTCAAACTAGTGGGCTTAGGCAATCCACCCACCACAGCCTCCCAGAGTGCCAGGATCACAGGCATAATCGTATTTAAATTTTGAAGCGCTTCACTATAATTAGACCGCGTGCAGTGGCTCATGCCTGTTCACATGTGAATTTAAATTGCCAGAGACCCCCCAGTCTAATTGTGTTGCAATGAGATTTGAGTTTTTTAGGAGGAAACAGAGTTTACTGACAGTCAGTTACACTGTGGACAACATAAGAGAGTAGTGACTCAGTTAAACTTAGTAATAAAATCTCAGTTGAGATAAACTCTAATTCAAAAACTTTTTTTCACTCAAACGTGCTCCATATAATAATATTCAAATTCTACAGCAGTCACTCACAACCAGGCTCAATTTTGTTTGTTACAAATAGTGCAAGTGCTATTTGCATCTATAGAGTATTGGCCACAGATGTTACTAAACGTAGTAATATTACCAGGACAACCCCCCACAGCAATGAATTCAGCCCAAAATTACTGCAGTGCCAATTTTGAGCAAGACTATCCTGGAGAAATTCAGTGCTCAAGGACAAATCAATAGAGCTTTTTTTTTTTTTTAAATAAAAGAATTTATCTCGGTATGCTTCTGTAACTGCACAAACCTTAAATATGAATAACAACAAAGACATTTCTCTTTGTGATGTATTGCAAATTTCAAGGAGCACAAAATATTTTGGCTCCTTAGAACATCAAAAGAGATTCTTGATGGTGAAGACTTTCATGTCAGAGGCCTTCCTGATCATAGGGCCTCCTCTTGCTATAGCAGCATTAAACTGTGGTGGGACTACTGTACACTGGCAGAAACCCAGGGGAGAAGAGGGAAGATCAGAAGAAGCAGGAATGGCAATGGTAACTTTAGAGACACAAGGTTTAACACCAATTTCAATATTCTCAAAGCAATAGATATTGCAAAATAACTTATGTACAAAAATACCTCAATTGAATATATCAAGAAAGTAAGAAAACACTACTATTATTTGGAGATGTCTTTCTATTTCAACAGAGATAAGATTGTCAGTTAGCGGTTACTTTTTCTGTGATAAGACTACCCTCAAACCAGATGGCTGTATGTTTAAAAGCTGATGGTTACATTTGCTGTTCTTAACTGAAGACACAGGTTTTTTTTTTCCTTATATAAACTATTTCTATAATGTTAAAGCATAGACTGTGAGAAGGCCACTATGGTTCAGAGTGTAAAGGCACACTTCCTAGCCCCTTCTTACTTTCAAGACCGAGTCAACTCAGCGTCTGTAACATACTATCATGCTGGGAGGAAGTACAGTATATTAGTTGGTTTGCTCTTCATCCCTGATCCTGGGAAGACTCAGAGTTTTGTAAATCAAATATGCAAACTTTCTATGTGTGATATCATTGCTGTGGTAATGATGACAGTGTTTATGGCTCCAAGGCTGGCAGGAAGATGCATTGCAAATGCATCTTGTATTTTCATTGTATCCTAGAATAGGACTTAGTAATAAAATGAGGCTAAAATCTTGACTTGATAAAAATGAGGGATTTGAAATATCAACCTGTGTAACAAGTTACACAAAGGCTCAGCATCTTCTGTGATGCCTACATCTCAATCAGCTGTAAAGACAGCACGACATAATCAACTGCCAGTTCTGCTTCCTCACTAAGCGGAGTCTGTAGGAAGCCATACTGAGAGATAGCAGCAGCCGCTAAGGTTCTCACTTCTGCCACTACAAAGAAACATAAGCATTCAGCCTCATGATAATAGCTCCATCTAAACACTTTACTTAAAGTATTTTTAATAACAGTTGCTTCATCTGTTAAAACTACTTTCTCCTGAATAAAGAAGTTGGGTCTTATAAACTAGACCCCAAAGAGAGAGAAAAGAAAAATCAAGAGTCTATTGGAAGAGTCTCTACTAATCAGCAATGGCAACCCATAAAGGAAAAACTACAAACTTTATGAAATTCTTCTGCCTCATAATCATTTTTGAGACATGATTGAAAGAGTAATTTTTCATTTGGTATGGGTGAGTGGGTTGGGGTGTTTTTTCAATGTGAAATCCCTTTATTCATATCCTTGGGGAATCTTTTAGATCAAGCCATTAGCTTGTTTTGAATCTGATAAGTTCTGTGACACTGATCAAGGGTATTGGAAATCTCTAGCATATAAATGGTCAAATTCAAAATCTTATCACAAGAATCCCAATTAAACCTCTTCACATATCAAGGACAATTCTGATGCAGATTATTCTAAATCCTTGAGAAATGGGTATAAAACACCTAGGAATCCTTCAGTAATATACCAACTTCATTAATTAATTAAGCAGGCATTCTTAGTATTATTTTTATTTGGACCAAAGATATGTGCAAAATTATTTACATATATGCATACACATATGTACATATATTATTATGAATGAAATATAAAGTCTTGTTCAATTAACAAACATTCATACTCAATGGCTCAATGTGTATCATTATTCAATAAAATAAATACTTTCATTTAGGTGGTCAAGGCTATTTATCAAATATATCATTTATACATGGCATCTTATTACAAATAAAGAGAAAGGAAAATTTATTTGAACATCTTTTTACAGGGAATGATCCCAAGTTCTAATAAATGATTGTCATAACTAAGTTATGTCTTGAAGTATAGAATCTAGGTAATCTACCATTATGTCACTAAGAGTCAGCAATAAGACAGCGGGTTTATAACCATGTCCTCTTCTCATGCTAAAATTAGAGCATTTGGTTTTCTGTCTCTTCCTTGTAGTATTTACTGAAAAAAATTAAGATGTCAGAGAAAGTCTGAAGTGGAGTTACTTCACCCACAGTTTCTTGGTCAGGGTGTTAGATTTTCTCCATTCTGTATAATAGGAATAACATTTACTATGTAACAAACTGGTCAGATAGCTTTAGTGATCTATAAACAGATTTTTCCACTGAATACAGTAAAAAGAAAAGTAACAAGATGTTAATATTAAAGATCACAACTTCATTCTATGGCATGCTAAGGTCTCGTTAGCAATACAACTCCAGTCTCTCACTGTGTATTAGTTTGTTCAACTCTGGCTATAAATCTTGTCTCATATTTTTAAACTTTGAAATAATGAAAGAAAAAATAAGATTATTACAGTCTTTCTTTAAGTTTGATACACCCTAAATTTATTTTTTCCTCTGCTGGATAGTAAGCCATATAAAAAAAAGAGATCAGTGGGCGGCGCCTGTGCCTCAAAGGAGTAAGGCACCGGCCCCACATGATGTCAGAGGTAGCGGGTTCAAACCCAGCCCTAGCCAAAAACCACAAACAAAAAAAGAGAAAGAAATAAAAGAGATTCGTGTTTGTACGTCTATTACCCAGGACAGATCCTTGCACAATGTAATGACATAGTAGTTACTATTGAGAACAAACAGATTAATTTAATCACTAACCCTTTTTTTTTTTTAAATTTCAGAATATTAGGAAGTACATGTTTACATACTTTGCTTTTTGCACAAATTAGTCAAGGTTAAAAGCTTATTACTAAACTTCTTGGCAGATTGCCCTATATGTAGTTACATGTTGTTCATATTTATTTATTTATTTTTTTATTAAGTCATATATACATAGGTCATGAATACATTTATGCATATGTGGGGTACAATGTGTTGATTTTTTTTATACAATTTGGAGTGCTTACATCAAACTAATTAATATAGCTTTTTCCTCATTTACTTGATTATTATGTTAAGACATTTATGTTCTATACTTGACAAAGTTCACTTGTACCCTTGCAATATGCTCCATAGGTGTGATCCCAAAGTTTACCCTCCCTTTATCAAACCTCCCCCCTTCCTTTCCTACCCCAGGAAGAAGAAGAGAAATGGAGTTGTTCATATTTTTATTCTTACTATTTATTCTTTTATAAAATTGTTTCAACCTTAAAAATACTTTGGCACATAATTTTTAAATGTGCAGTGCCCTTCTAAATGGCCAATCTGTAGTATTGTCCTACATGCTCAATTAACATAGAACATAGAAATTTTCTTCTTGAAAATGTATCTACTTTTTAGTATAAAGTTCTGAAATAATTTTTGTTCCTCTGTTTTCTTCTGACTCCAATTACTTCTTATTTTTTAATATTAATATAATAAAAGATATCTTACAAAAAGGAAGCTTCAAAGGATGTGCATATGAAGAGAAATGAACATAATGCAATGATCTACAAATTTTTTCCCACTTATCTCAATGATTTGTGGACCCCTTCAAATAAAACAAAATACACATGTTGACTCCTAACTCTTCCAAGTGTATTATCTAACTATGGCAGAATTTCAGAAATTTGTGATCTAAAATTGTATGCACAGGTGGCTTTTCAGATTTGGCTCCAACAATTCAGAATGCTACCAAGGTACAATGAAGACAGGAGGGAAAAGTAATAGTTTTCTATTTGAAAATGGCATGAATAAGAAATACATGCAGTCTCTGTTCCACAAAAAAAAATTGATTTTCCACCAGCTATACAGTGCTTCTCATTCTGGGTTATGGAAAATTTTGGATTAGGACTATGTTCTGTCCCAGAATTAGTACCTCTGACCATTGTTGTCTGAAGACTACCTTCTGATGATCTTAACTGCTTTTTCATAAAAGAAAAAGGTGTTTGTAGATTAGTATCTTTCTCAAGCTTTCTGATTTTTGCATGCTAGTTGCTGAAAGACCCTCTTAGTCTACGGTGGCATTACTTTCACCCATATAACTTTATTAAACCTTTTGTAGGTTTCTTCTAAAGTTAATTTATTTTATTACATGACTTATTAACCAAAGCCACAATTATCTCTGGGAATGCTTTTCTAAACTTTAGCATGTTAGACTGTTGTGAGAAAATGTTCTTAAGATTCTCAGCAACTTCTTGCAATCTTGAGTTCCTAAAATTGATTAAAATCAGAAAATCCTAAAAGATCATTGCATCATCTCTAAATTATGTGTCAGACTACTGTATTGGTTAGCTTATCAATCCCTTGCATATTATCATGGACAATTTTAAAAAGCAAAACAAAACCTACCTGAAAATCAACTATCAAAGTAACCTAGTGCATAATGTATATTTTCCCACATTCCAAGTTATCACAGTGAACAGATGTCAATTATCTCATTATTGCACACTCTGAATTGTCACTTTCCAGCCTTCTTTAACAGTTCCTTCACCACATTACCACTGTGAGTTTGTTGCCTCACCCCTAATTCAACCCATGTACTTTGAATTTGGTCTATGGCAGCACAAAGATCTTGTATTATTTTATCTATTTCTGTACCAGTCATATACCAATACATAATAATCCATTCCAAAACTTAGTGTCTGAAAACAAAAAATATTTTTCTCACAATTCCTTGGATTGACTAACATGTTATTTTAATTATTAATAATTGGGCTACATGTGCAAGTAAACAACTTAAGTAACATTTTAATCAAATGGAAATATAAAAATATAACATATGTATATGTATGTCATATAATGGATTTGATTAAAGAAGCATGAAATCATCAAATCAAAGGATTTGGAAACAGGTTTCCATTATTAAAGTTTGTCTTATGATGACTTGTGAATAAGAATAATGGAAAATCTGAAATGATCTATAAATGTATAGGCAGTTAAATATTTGATACCAGATAATTATTTCAGTTAATAGAAAGATCCTGTCTTAGTTTAGGCCACTGTAACTAAGTGCCATAGACTGAATAGATGGAAGTTAATTTTCCTGATAGGTTCATATTTTGGATTGTAGACTGAAAACTCCTTTTTGTACTTTTATGTCGAAGAGTGAGAGACAACTCTTTACCCTTTTCTT
Organism: Perodicticus potto; assembly: GCA_963574655.1. NCBI lineage: Eukaryota > Metazoa > Chordata > Mammalia > Primates > Lorisidae > Perodicticus > Perodicticus potto. The sequence goes on along the minus strand of CAUYRH010146816.1, from coordinate 394 downwards.
CTAAGGATACTAATCCCATTTTTGAGGGTTCTACATTTATGACCTGAATCCTTCCCAAGGGATCCACTTCCAAATATTGTACCATCATACTGTGATTAGAGTTTCAACATATGAATTTTTTAGTACATAAATATTCGGTTTTATATTAAACCCTGCATACTGATTTTGAGATTAAATATAAAATGCCATTATCTAGTAGATTATAATATAATAAGAAGAAATGGTATGAAGGTAGAGTGATCCTATGATATACTATGAATTTATCTAACAATACCTCAGACATATTAATAAGAGAGGTATAGTTAAGTTGAAGACAGACAGAGGGTAATTTAATAATTAGTGCTAGTATTTGCAGTTTAAAATGCCATCCTTAGATGCTAAATCTAGGACTTGG
>CAUYRH010146815.1:0-17822 GCA_963574655.1 Perodicticus potto | reverse complement strand
GTGCGTGGCTGGGTGTCTCTGTGTGTGCATGTGCGTGACTGGGTGTCTCTGTGTGTGCATGTGCGTCTCTGGGTGTCTCTCTCTGTGCGTGTCTGGGTGTCTCTGTGTGTGCATGTGCATGTCTGGGTGTCACTGTGTGTGCATGAGTGTGTCAGTCTCTCTGTGTGTGCATGTGCGTGTCTGGGTGTCTCTGTGTGTGCATGTGTATCTCTGGGTGTCTCTCTCTGTGCATGTCTGAGTGTCTCTGTGTGTGCATGTGTGTGTTTGGGTGTCTCTGTGTGTGCATGTGTGTCTCTGTGTGTGCATGTGTGTGTCTGGGTGTCTCTGGGTGTCTCTCTCTGTGTGTGTCTGGGTGTCTCTGTGTGTGCATGTGTGTCTCTGGGTGTGCATGTGCGTGTCCGGGTGTCTCTGTGTGTGCATGTGCGTGTCTGGGTGTCTCTGTGTGTGCATGTGTGTCTCTGGGTGTCTCTCTCTGTGTGTGTCTGGGTGTCTCTGTGTGTGCATGTGCTTGTCTGGGTGTCTCTGTGTGTGTCCGGGTGTCTCTGTGTGTGCATGTGCGTGTCTGGGTGTCTCTGTGTGTGCATGTGTGTCTCTGGGTGTCTCTGTGTGTGCATGTGTGTGTCCATGTGTGTGTGTAATTCCTGGCTTTTCATCTTGGCTTCTTAGACTCTGCTTGAATTTTTCTCTTCTTTTCTGGGCACATAATGTATGATAGTTTCCTTACGGCTGCCAAATTTAGATCAATTTGACTTATACAGTAAAAATCCACATTTATTTTTAATTGTCTCAAAGTTCCGGGTGGGAGAATGTTAATGAGACAGCTTTGTGTGCACCTTGTCCAGTCAAATTCAGTTAGAGAACTGGTGTCACCCATTTGGTAGAATGTTTGATATAAATTTAAGAAGATATTCCCGCTTCGCCAGGTCTGCCTGTCCCACTGGTCTCTCCTCACTCAGGGAAAACGTGCTCCAGTGGAAGTTGCCGAGATATTGAGACTCAAAGTATGAATGAGGGCCTCTCAGGGACAGAAAGAGGATAGAGTGGGCGATAATTTTCTGTCTCCATCCTCTGAACTGCCGTCAATTCATCATCCAGTCGTGAGGTCCTTGTTTCTCTTTATTTCTTCAGGTGTCTACTGAGTCGTAATCAGCAGGTCTCTTTCCTCCCCTCACTACTGTGTTTTTCAGACACAGCCATAAACCTCTCTTTGATAGATGAATCAATGCCTAGTTAGCCACAGTAGAATAACCAATTTTTCACATTTTTAACTAGTCGTTGAAAAGCCAAACTTTCTGACTTCTCTTAAAACACCTAGAAGAAAATATAAAAATAACGTGAAATATAAACAATGATGTGATGCAAGTCTCTTCTGGACTTATTAGAGAACAGCCTTCCTTTTCCTTGCATTTCAGTCTGACTTTCTCTATTTTTAGGTAAGCAGTAGTCAAAATGCATACATACATATACAGACACACGTGAACATACACACACACCCAAATGGACGTAGAAGTGCAAATTCCTATTACATTTTTAAATATAATAGCCATTGGTTAGCCTTTAACTAAATGTCAGGTGTTATTCTAAGAGGCACATACAAATCATCTAGTATGCCCCTCAAAGCCAGTTTTAAAGACGAGGTGATTATAGTTGAGAAAGATTGAACCTGAGTCACACTGAAACTGAAGAATTGTGATTAGACAGAGAAAAGTTTCTATTTAAAACCACCCATGCATCCCATGCATTGGACATGGTGCATAATTTGCAGTATTGCTGTTGCTGCTGCTGCTGCTGCGGTGTGTGTTATTGTGGTCGTGACTACAATAGGTGCTCTGAGATGACTCGTACCTCCAGGATATATTGAAGTCTTAGCCCTTCGTGCCTCAAAATGTCACTTCCTTTGGAAATAGGGTTGTTACAAATATAGTTAGTTAAGATGAAATCTCACTGGAGGAGGTTGTGCCCTTAATCCAATGCAACTGCTGTTCTTATAAGAAGCGGAGGAGAGAGACAGAAGTCAGACACACGTGGGGAGAATGCTAGGTGAGGATGGAGCCGAGATAGAGATGCTATGACTGCAAGCCAAGGAACAGGAATTGGCAGAGGACAGTGCAGGGAAGGATTGTCCTCTGAGGCTTCAGAGAAGCATGGCCCTGCTGACACTGTGATCTCAGCCGTCTCGCCTCCAGACCGACACGAGAGTAAGTTCCTCTCGCTCTCAGCAACAGAGCTTGTGGGGCTTGGTTTCTGCGGCACTAAGAACCTAGTGCAATATGTTACAGAACAGACCATGAGCCCTGAGTCATGTCCAACTCTGCGTAATCATTCGTTAGATGTGTATCTTGAAGGGTGGCTTTGGAGATACTACTTCTCAGAGTTGATGATGAACATTTAGATCAGAGATGGCAGTGTGGAAAGAGGAGATGAGAAGAGAAGATGGGAAATTGAAAGGGGCAAAGTAAACCGGCAAGATGGTTTGAGGTTGAGGCAGGTGGGGGCCGGATGGGGGCAGCTGGCAAGAGAGTGCCGGCCCTACTTGTAGTAAGGCAGCGTCTAACATGGGTGATTCTTTAGTAAGGGGGGACTCTGCATTCATAAACTTGCCTATAGGCTAAAATCTACTTATAACCCCAAATAAATACTAATGGTGTTTTGCAGTCTTTTGTATAAATGTGAAGAATGGAAAAGGCATTGAGTCTCTGGGTGATATGTCTTACAAAGAAAATACATATGTTAGATAAATTTAAATCAGTCCTGAGTTATAGTGCCATTGGCTGTGAGTTCAATATTAATGAATCAATTAAATATATAAAATACGGTGTTTTTAAAAAGAAACACATAGAAAAAAAGGTTATTTCAGGCCATGATGTGTTATGACCAGATGTTTGCAGGAACCTGACCTTTGCTCTCCTTAGGAACAATGGGTGAATATTGGTAATTCAGTGTTTTGGCAGCTTGTATAGAACATAAGTACTGTGAATTTCAGGAATCAACTATATATTATTTAAAAGGTGTGGGGTGGTAGTGTAACCTCTTCACCATGATTCATACACCGTCAGTAGAAATTCTGTTGCACACATGTATCTGTGGTTCATTTGTGTTGTTAGGCATATTTGTCATTAGATATTGAGTGGCTGGCATTTAGGTAATGTAATCCAGATGTGTCTTATTCCCTTTGCTTTGGCATAATTGATTCCTGGGGTAAATTTTAAAGGTGAAACTGGTTCAAGTTTATGATAGATCCACCAAGCAAGAACACTGGAATTAATTATGCCCCAAATATTATTTTTATCTGGACTCCTGTAATTTGATTGCAGATATCTCACCAGTATCGTTCACTCACTATGTAATACTTCTTGCGTATAGATCTAGCCCCTTATTAAAACCACAAATAACTTGAAGGAAGAACCATGTCAATTCATCTCGTTATCTGTCCCACCTAGCTCAGTAGTAGGCATGAAGAAGGAACCCAGTTTATTTTAATAATACATCCTTGTTTTATTTTTTGCATCAAATCTTTATTCAAATGAGCCTTTAAGACTTAACTTAAATGATCCCTTATTGCAGTGAAGGAAATGAGTATAGCAATTAAAAGCTCAGGTTCTGGAGCCCAGAAGACTTGCCTTTAATTCTTAAATGACATGACCTCACACAAATTACTGAAGTCTCCATCTAAGATCCTTGTCTGTGAAATATTGACAACACTAGTACCTGTCTTATGAAGTTGCGAGTATTAAATAAAACTTATACCTGATTCCCTCAGCGTAGTATCCCGCACGTAGTATTATATTAGTGAATAAATAATAACAATAGTAGACATGGCACTATTTATGTAAATGCTAGTGGGGGGTATTAGTTGTATTACGGTGCCTGGTGCCTGCAAAGCAGGGAGCAGAACAGGACTCATCAGGTCAAGCTGGCCGTATGGTGATTATAAATCTGTGTGTGATCTAAAGCATCCCTGGAATCCCTTTTGTAACTGCCGTCAGTAACAATTCCATGCTCCCAGAAACGTCTAGTTTGCAATCCCTAAGAGCACATCTTTGGCACAGCAGCTTCCGTGGAGTGTCCCATTTTGCAGATCCCCCTACCACTCATGTACAAGGTGGAGACAAGGGACAGAAATGAGTGACAGTCCTTTAAGAAGGTCAGGGCTGGTTTAGAACTCCTCTTGTTGCAAGATTTGACCACAGCGAGGCTCAGTACAAATGATTCTTTTTTCGTTTGTTCATCTGAGAAACACGTTATTAGTGCTTACTTCCTATCATTCACTGTCCTAAGCACTGAAAATCCACCAGCGTCTAAAGCAGACAGGGTCCCTGTACTCACGGCGCTTGTGTTCCAGTTCAGTAGTCTGACAATAAAACATGAACAAAAGAGATAAGGTCAGAGTGACGGGGAGGGATGGGTGTGGGGAGGATCAGAGGAGGTCTGCAGAGATGAGATCTGAACTAAGGCCTCAAAGAGAAGATGGCGGCCATGAGGGGCCATCCACGGGAGAGCAGCCTATGCAGGGAGGCTGAGGAGCACAATGCTTTGGAGGAGACTCAACTTGGTGCCTTCCAGGGACAAAGTGAAAGCCAGTGTGGCCAGAGGGTAGTGAAGAAACAAGACAGCGTAGGAGTGCAGTTAAAGAATTAGGTAGAGCCAGGTAATGTAAGACATTCTAGGCTATGGCAATCAGTTTTATTTTCCTCTAATTGCAGTGGAAAGACATTGAAAGAAAGTGAAGAAATTGGACTTGATGTTAAAAACTCAATTTAGTTTTGTTTTATAGAGAATGGATTTTAGAAATAAGGCTGGTTAAAAAATACATGGAAGGAGAGAAATAATTCAGAAGTTATTGCAGAAACTCAGAAGACACATGATGGTGACTTGGACTCGAGATACAACCATGGGAGATAGAAAGAGGCAACCGTGGTGTTAGATATGCAATGATAAAACTAACAGGAGTTTCTAAGAGAGCAGATTAAGAATTGAGAGAAATTATGGGTGTAGTAAGGGATAGTATATTCATGAAAAAGATGCTTTGGTGGGTGCTGTCAGAATAAGCTTGCAGGAATCTAATAGCTAATGGTCTTGCCTGGAGAATCCCCATGGCGTACGCCCCAAGTGCCCGAGTCAGGGTCAGCATCCCTGAATGGAAGAAGAACAATGTAAGTCATGACAGACATCATTTCTCAGATCATGTGCTATATTATTTGACTCCCAACGTGTCCTTTTACCTGATTACCATACAGAATGTGGGCTGTAGTAGTGGACAGGATCGTAGTCAGTGATAAGTAATTTAGAATAGCTGTATAAAGTTTTAGTGTTATTCAGCTATAGACAGGACCTCTAACTCCTTAGATGGGCAATCCACAAGCATCTGTACATTGTTAGAAATGTGTGATTCTGACTAAAAGTACTGTTTTCACACTATCCTTGTTAGTCTGTTCACACTTGTAAATTAACCTTTTTACTGGGTAATTATCACTATAGGGCTGAAGTGCTTCCTTTAGCATCAATAGTCTTCCCAAACCTCCATAGTGTTAATGAACTTCAGGATGGAGCTCTCCCAGGGTGAAAGGACCCATAACAATCCTGGGAAATAAATACTGCTTTTTTTAATGTTCCAAATGCTTAATTACCAAAACATCTGCACTTCTAAGTTCACGCTAATAAAAGATTTCTCAGCAGGCTTATTTTAAGTACTCTTTTTTCTTTTCTTCTAACTACTTCTTTGTCTCCTTCTCATCCCCTTCTTCTTTGTTCTCCACTTCTTCCTCTTCTTTCTTTTTTTTTTGGGTCGCTCTCTGCCAGTGATCTAAACAGACCCCAGACGTGACCAAACTGTGAGAGACAGGGCTTACATTGATCACACATCTTGTCCCTCTCTCACTTTCCTATGAGCGCATCATGCATTTCTGTTCTCAAAAGAAGCTGTGGCAACACAAATATTTCACATCTCTCAGGCTCTGAGACAGGTTTTCAAACCATTTAGCTCCCCTTGTACCTATACCCGGTCAATTGGGATTTTGCTTGTCTCTGGTCATGATGTGCTAGCAGGTTGCCATTGGAGGAGGGCATCACCTAAAAAGTGTCTACCAGACACCCAATACCTTTGATAAAGAGTGAAATCTGCATTCCTAATCTTCCTGGTAAGATTTTCCAAAGCATATATTAATATTATAGTATGTACCTCAATACATGTTCTATAAGAAGGGATTCTGTGGTCAACGTATTTGAGAAATCCTGAATTAAATGAGTTTCTCTATCAAAACTTTCAATAAGTTAACACACTTCTACAATTTCCAAGTTTTTAGATCCTCATATTATAAGGAAGATGACCATGAAATCCCTTTAAGAAATATCTCATAGGGAAAGTATTCTATTCCCTGCTATTCCCCAGTTATTGAGCTTCCCGGGTTTTGTGAAAGAACTAACTTTGAGGGCGCTCAAAGGAGCATTAGTGAGGGCAATAGAAACAACTTAGTCAACTGACTGCTATCTCCACTGCAGATAGGCACAGTGAGGCCAAAATGAAAGTGTCTCCCTAGACTTACATTCTGTCGCTTACATCAATTTTTGAAAGAAGTATAACAAGATGAGTTTCCCCAAATGGAAAACTTTGACCCTGAGTGAAGACAAGGCTTACTCTGACTATGGTTGCTTTGATTTCACTATGCTATTCTCTTAGCATGACTTAATCTCTTAAAGTTCTTAAGCATCCCTACTAAATTTTCTGTGTGAATAGTAAAAATTGTTCTCTCCTTTAGATGTGTTGAGAATTAAACTGTGGCATCATAAGAGGCTGTGCAGAAGCAAAAGCTCAACATTTATTAGATTTGTATGGGCTGTGCCCTACAGGCCCTGGCTTATTCTGGTCACTATTTATTGTGTTATGCTACAAAGTTCATGTGCCCGAGGGCCAGCTGCTGATAAATTACAGGAACAAAGCCAAGTATGTACCACAGCCATGTAAAGGAAATAAAAAGATCCCATAATCTTATTGGATTTTCAAAAATAATTCTTTCTAGAATAAAGCCTTAGGCAAAGGGAAATATAATAATAAGGAATAAAACTGTCATGCAATTGACTTTACGAAGATTGCTTGCTCTATAGATCAGCATCTTAGCCTATGACTCAAGAGTCCTGCTGGATCTTGGAAGATACTCTGGCTTCCCCTTAGTTGATTTGCTTTCTCATCCAAGAACTTGAGATTCCTGTATGTAATTTTGAGCTTTATTTTATTTTGTATGAGCCATTAGGAGGTTGTCTTGGGACAGTTGTATTTACCACATATAATGTCCAGTAGGATAGACTGCTGTGTTCTAGATATCTCTGGAAGTTGAGAAAACCAAATAAAACATTTATTTTTTTTTTAATAATTCAACATGTATTTACTAATTCCTATGTGTTGTGTAAAGCATTTTTCTAGGTGTTTGAACTCTGGAGAAGCTAAGTATCTTTCAATGCCATTTTCTGACCTCAAAACACAATTGCACAAACAGCTTAAACTTAAGCTAAGGTTTTATTTGGAAACTTATTGCAGCAAACTCTACCTTCAAAAAGAGAAGAGGAGAAGGTAAACCCTCTAGGTTAACTGTGATCATTCAACAGGTTCTGCGCTGATAACAATAGTCAGTTTATTTGCTTGACTCGAGCTTGGATATGGCTGCTGCCTCCAACAGAATGCTGTGGTTACATCAGAATTTAATCAGTAACTGTTGGAAAAATATAGCAACCAAGTTGTGAGTAAATTAACTCACACTTATTTTCATTCTTCCAGATTACACGATGCTGCCTTATTGACTATAGTTTATTGATCTAGGGGAATACAGCTGGCCCACTGAGCTGTGTCAATGGGGGATGGTGCTCTAGATAAAAGCCCTTGATTGTTTGCTATCGTGGTTTCCAGACTTGCCTGCTGACTCTTTATCTTGAGCTGCAGTAATTTAGCGTTGCTTTTGATTATATTACTTATATCAGTATAGTAGAACCTCTGTAAGTTGACCACGCAAGGAACTGTAACAATTTGGTCAGTGTATAGAGGTGGTCAACATAAAGAGTTAGGCCTACTGTACTGATACGTACATGTGAGGCACTTTTAGTCTATGAAAATGTGGTCAACTTAAGGAGGTGGTTAATGTAGGGAGGTGGTCAACTATGAAGTTTCTACTGTATTCTATTAGTACTTTTTTTAAGAGAGTTTTTTTTTCTTGAAGTCAGAATAATAATTACTAGATAAAAGATATTGTAGAAGTTGTGCAAATTCTCTAACCTTAAGTAAGCTCAACGATGATATTCTATTTCCATCAAAGTCATTCCAGGTTGTTTCCTAGGTTTTTTCTAATTCCTCTTCTTTGTTACCACACCTGGGAACTTTCTCCTGGCTCAGTCTCCTGTTTTTCACCTTTATGCTGTCCTTTGGACTTGTTGACTGATCCTGCCCTTCTGGCTTGGTTCACTCTGTGGTGGGCTTTAGTGCTGACTCACTACTATGACTCTACCCACCCCTGAGTGTCTTTTGTTGGATCAATTATTCCAGCTTTTTTTCTTTTTTGGTTGGGAAAATAAAAGGATATCAACTCTGGTTCTCCATAGGTAGGATCTCGATGAATAGCTCAGGTAATAGTAAAGTGTTAATAACTAAGTATTATGGTTTGTGATTTAAAATCTTGATATCACTTTCCCAGTTTCCCCCAATATACCCAAACAGCTTTAAATATGGATCAATATGTTCAAATTTGTGTACACATTTTTGAACAGAACGAAGTAATTAGACTTGAAGTGTGGGGTGGTGAAATACACATGAGCAGAGATCCTTATGGAATTCCATTTTAATTACATAAGCAAAATATAAACAAGTACCTTTTTAGAATGGAATAACTTGTGGTTAGTCTTATTTCTGCTAAAGTTTTAAAAAAGTGAACGTCTGTTCATCTTTTCAGGCTTTTCTAGCATTGCCTTCCTGTAAAGGTTTTGCTGACCACACAGGTTCAATTCTTGAAGCTTGCTTTCCCCTCATTGTTTCTGCCATACAGCTTGATATGTTTATTAACAAATCTGCCACTCATCCCATCCTAGGGAATATATTCCTTGAAGTAGTAGCCATATCTTATGTGTTCCTTTATCCCAAATATCTGATATAAAAGAAGGCACATGATAAAGTTTTTAAAATAATTTTTTGAGCATATCAGAAAAATATTTTCAGATTCACTTTTTTTACTAATTACTAATCACATCCTAGTTGAACATTAATTCAGCTCACCATTATGAAATTTCTAACTTTACTATTGTTCTTCCATTTTTATTTACTCTAAAACTATGATCTTTTTGGTCTAAGATTAAGAATCTATACTAAATATATTATATAAATTTAATCTATACATACAGTCTAGCACTGATCGAGGGGGGAAGATGTTTGGCAGAAGGAGGGAGGGTTGAAGCGGCATCTCACCTAATGTGCACATTGTGAGGGTGTATAACAAGCCCCCTGGGTGAAAGGCTCTTCAGGAGCTTTACCCTTCTACAAACGGAGCTTTAGCCTTTTACAAATGGAGCTTTACCCTGGAAGTGAGAACAATGCAACCTAAAAACTGTACCCTCATAGTAATTTGAAAAAATAAAAAAATACTCAAAAAACCAACCAAACGAACAAAAAAAGTAGCACCGATTGCTAATTTAATGGGATCATTTATTTAATCCAACTTGGACTAAATCTGGTTACTAGAAAGGATCCCAAGTTGCTCATCCACGTAAATTTAAGATAGGAAGACTCTCAGAAACCGTTTGATATTGATCATGAACATTTCAGTTTTATATCTCAGTTGCATGTATACAGTCTATAATTTCAGCATATGCATGAATTTAATCACAACTGTATAAACATACTGCCCTCTCAGACAATTTCCAAGGAACCCTTCAGTGGCTTTTAAGCAGTAGGCTTTTGGAAAATGTTTTCAAGTTCAGTTCTTGAATATTCTCTTCACAAGTAATTTTGATGTTGTTGTTGATACTTACTCATTTTGATGGATGACAGAGCATGACGGGAATCTTTTATTGAGCTCAGTGGCAGTTTGATCAAAGTAGTGTCTAATTTGGATGCCTTGATTCTGAACATTTTCTAGATGGTGGATAAGTGCCAAACATCCCCAGAGCTGCTCAAATGTAAAGTCTGGTAAAAAGAATCTAACGTGGAAACACTAGGCTCTAAAAACCAAATATTATGGACCCAGGTACTGGCATTTTGCTGTTATGATTAGCGAGTGCACCCAGCGAAGAGCCCTTGGGTCTCTACTACTAAGGTACTAAACTTGCTATATTCCCCCTGGCATCCCAGGTCTCAGCACTTTTCTTCTCCATCCTCCCAGGGAACTATCACTCACACGTGGATCTGTCTGCTTATGCTGTTATCTGGTATGACTATTCTGCTCTGTTTCCTCTTCTCAAGCTCTTATTCATCTTTTAAGACACAAAAATTCCCCTTATCCTTGCTTGTGTTAATGTCTCAGAGAATTTTCTTGCACCTTTCCAGTTGTGCCGTGTTCCTTTCGTTTATTTTTAAAGCTCTTGTGAATCTGAGAGGTTCACCTGATCACCTTGTATTCTCTGTAAGACTCATTATAATGTTCTGTGCATGCACATGGATTCTCAATAAGTGTGCATTAAACCCAAGTGGAGAAATCAGAAAATTGTAAGTTTATTTTCCCACAAAAAGTCCCCAATCTAAGGAATCAGGACCTCAGTTACCTTGAAACATCCTTCATCCTTAAACTCCTGCATTAGTTTATGTGAGGAGATGGAAGCAGAAAACTGATTTCTGTCCCTGTGTCACATTGAATACCGGTCAATATATTCGCATATAATGATCCCTTTTGATGCTCAGAATAGCCTGTTGAGATGGGCAGGACAAATGTTACTGCTCCTAGAAGTGAGATGGAAAAAACAGGGAGATGGCTCACTCATGCTCTCACTGCTAGTCAACAGCCACGTCAGAGCTCAAGTCTAAGTGGAGTGGTATATTTCATTCTTTCTCTTATCACACTTCATTCTCCTACAAGAATTTCTTGCAGGTCTAGTACATCACTAGCCCAGGAAAGCCCTCTCAAGCTTATACAGATTTGTGCAGAGTGAATTGCCCTGCATCTGATCTGTGTCTGCAGGGAAGGCTCTGGGGCTGCAGAGGGAGGTTCTGTGTCTGCAGGGGAAGCTGTGTGTCTGCAGGGGGAGGTTCTGTGTCTGCAGGGGAGGCTCTGTGGCTGCAGAGGGAGGCTCTTCTCTCATGGACTGCTTGGCAGCATGTAGCTGCTATAGAAAGCACAGATGAATCTATGTCTTGCATGCCAGTACACATGGGCTGCCAGGTAGAGAGTGAAAATGGGTCAATGACTCACTTTACTTGATTCACAGTCACTTGAATCTTTGCACATAATTCAGCTAAACACACTTCAATCTTAGTATGTAAGTGATCACTTGCTTGGCTGGGTCAGCTGGCCCAAATGAGTACTGAATTTGTTGAAGGACATGCTAAGCTCAGAGTTAACACATAATGTAGTCTTGTGAGAAGTTGCATAACTAACTAAACAGTAAATTCTAATAAGAATGGCATAATTTTAAAAGAGAAACATTAGCATAAATAGGTTGAAAGCAGGAATCCAGTTACACAGTTCCAAGGTCATGTAGCATCCTGAGAATTAGTACACATTGACAATAAATACAATATACACAATAAACTTGATTTTTGTAAAACTCAAACTAAATTAAAAGAAAGAAACTTTAATAATTTTCTCACTAAAAAATGTGGAATTTCAAGTTAAAAGAGTTGTCTACAGTCCAATTTGCTTATCTAGTGAACCTGTGCCCAGAACATAGGTTTAGAAGTTCTCTATCCAGTGTTTTTTTGAACTATAGCATATAATCTTGAGTGTCCATTACTTAGCATACAGCAGGGATAGTAAGAATACGATTTTTCGGGTAGGCACAGTGGCTCACATCTATTATCCCAGCATTCTGGGAGGCCAAAGTGGGCAGATTGCTTGAGCTCAGGAGTTTGGGAGCAGCCTGAGAAAAAGTGAGACCTAGCTCTACTAAAAACAAACAAAATAGAAACATTAGCTGGCATCGTGGTGGACACCTGCAGTCCCAGCTACTTGGGATGCTGAGGCAAGAGGATTGCTCAAGGCCAAGAGTTTGAGATTACTCTGAGCTACAATATCAGGTCACTCTACCTCTACCCATGGTGACAGAGTGACACTCTATCTCAAAAAAAAGTGTGTATATATGTGTGTGTGTGTGTGTATTTATATGTGTATATATGTTAGTTTCCATTTAATAATTTATCATCTAGTTAGAAAAATGGTTAATAAGTACATGTGTTTACAAAATCCTTACCTTATAGGAGATGCTCAATAAATGTGTGACTGTAGGAAAGAACTAAGTGTCCAGGTAACTAAAAGCAAATACACATTATGTGAATTAAAGCAAAAGAATAATCACCCAGGCAAGGCTACCACAAAAAATATTGAAGATAAGAATGAGAAACAGGATATAAAAAAATTGGGGTGTGTAGGAGGCGGGGGGAAGGTTCTTCCAGGCCAAGTTTGACATCAACCAAAGCGCAGAGACCTCCTTTGATTCAGACAAAGTCTAAGGGAACTGCATGAATGTAGCAGAGCACCTCATGCAGGGAGGGGAGGGAGATGGAAATAGGAGGTGGAAACAGATGCAAGACTCAGAGTTAGACTAAAAAATAATTTAGGGCTGGATCATGAAGAACTTTGGAGTTTAACAATGTAGAAAATGCAAAATTTTCTAAGTATTTCTTATTTTGTCTCATTTTTGATAAAGTTAAAAATGGAATAGATTAGATTTTAATCCAAGTATCTTCATGTTAAGGTTAAGAAACATGGATCTGCATTTTCAAACCAAATTTATTGAAGTATAGCTTATGTATAATTTATGTTGGATGAAGTGCCTCCATTTAGTGTATACAATTTGATGAGTTTTGACAAATCTACATACTTGTAAAACTGCCGCCACAATGAAGATATAGAACATTCCCATCACACCACTGTGCCCACCAAATAAACTATGATTTCTTGGTTTTGATTCCATCTCTGCTAGCTGGTTGATTCTTCATTGGTTCCTTAACTTTTCCAAAGTAGTAAAAGTTTACTTTTACTAATTTATGTACTATCTAATTCAGGGTTGTTGTGTGGGAAAAAATTTCTCAGTGAAAAGTGAAAATCATTCGAAATGTGCAATGTAAATATAAGGCTCTGTGATTCTAAGCTGTATGTCGTTATGGGGAGACTCATGGGACTTTGGAATAGAAGATGGGCTTAAGAGGCAATCGGGACTAGGAAAAACAGCAACAAAAGTATTGTAGAGGTATGCTGTGGTTTGCGCAGGTGCTAATACTAGGGGCGTCTTTGATGTGAATATATAGAGTTGGGCCATATTTATTAATGGAGAAGAATGCCTATTGCACAGTGCTCAAGAGGCACAACCTGTCACCAACACTACTACAGTTTATTGTAATAGGAAAAAATATAATTACACACTCTTGTGTCTTCCCTCATCTCCATACCACCTTCAAAGAAATAAGTCTTTTGCAGGTTATATACACTCTGGAACTCATTCTTGCTGTGCAGAATTTGGGTGCCGGGTTGATGACCCTTACGGGAGCAGGATAAAAGTCAAAGGCTTACCTGCCAGGGCTCAGATTGTTTCCACAGCAAGAAGGAGGATTCCTCACCAGGGAATATAGACTGAGGTCCTGCAGTGCCCTTGGGGCGTCTGCCTGTGTGGACAAAGAGTGTGGCAGTCCAGATGGCTGCCTTTAACCCACACGTCTCCTGTCATCTTGGAGGGAGGAAGGTGTGGTCTTCAGATGGCAGCAGAGAGAGGAGGTGGAGGATTTTAGTAGCTTCTGAAATTAGGACACGCTGGGGAGAGAGAACCACCTAGAAAGACCTGTGAAGTTTCCTCTGTAAGGTACTATGTGAAAGTCTCATGCTACACCTTTAAAGAAACTTCCCAGAAAGATCTGCATCATTCTTCAAAATTAGGAGTCAAATTGTTATTTCTTAGAAGGGGACGTGGTATTAAATTGTCAAAAAGAGTTTAATAAAGTTCTTCTTATAAAGTAGTCACTTGATAAGTGGTAGTGATCACTATTATTTATAGACATTTTAAATAATGTTCAGCTTCTTGAAATTCCATGTTATTTTCTGCTGTACCTTTGCACATTTTATCCCCATGCCTACAATGCCTTCCTACCTATCTATTGTACATATTCATAAATTTGAAACCGATCTTTAAGATCCATGAGTTACCTTACCTTCATTGTAACTGATTTGTTCCTCCTCTGACCCGCCACACTTTCTTGTCTGTTTCTCTGGTAGGAAGCATTACTGTAATTCTCTACAGCCACAAATATGTGTTCCAGTTTTGCTCCACTACATGCAATGCCATTCTTTTTTAGGGACGAATAGTCCCCAATTAACCAATTGGGGAGTGTTTCGTAAGAAGCCTCTCACACACTGTTCTTTGTATGTGTACAAATAGCTGTCCCTGACAGCCTCAGATTCATCAAAGTTGAACCCTGGCAACAATTACCGTGGTCTTTCAATGTTTCCTCCTCTCCCCTTCTGCAGGACCCACGGCCAGGAACTGTACAGGAGTCACAGAACTCCACTTCATTGCTTGTGGTCTCATTCTTAGGTACAGCTTAACTAAGCCAATCACAATAGAAAATCTGTCAGCTAGCCCAGGAAAAATAACAGAAGAAATTATCTGAACTTTAGGGGAAGCAGATTAGCCATGTATCTGGGGCCAGGTTAATTTTATATAATTAAATTCTTTTATGTTAATAATTGGCTGATACGTTGTTTGTATGATAGGTAAAGTGACCATATAGTCTTGCTTTCCTGGAGCGCTTCCAGTTTACACATGCTGAACAAAAGCCTAATTCTGAATTAGCACCTCTTTTGACTCTTAAATATGACAAGGTTTTGACAATAAAGTCTACAGTGACCCTATATAAAGATCAATGTTAATGATAAGGAAAATCAGTGAGCCCCTCATATGTGGTAGAATTGTTGAGTTTTTTGTTTGTTTTGTCTTGTTTTGTTTTGTTTGAGGTAGTCTGACTCTGTCACCCAGGCTAGAGTAACATGGCATCATTGCTCATGGCAAACTCTTGGAGACAAGTGATTCTCTTGTCTCAGCCTTCTGAGTAGCTGGGACAACAGGCACCTGTCACAATGCTTGGCTAGTTTTTCTATTTTAGTAGAGGCAAGGTCTCACTCTTGCTCAGGCTGGTCTCAAACTCCTGAGCTCAAGCAACCCACCTGCCTTGGCCTCCCAGAGTGATGGGTTACAGGCATGAGCCGGTGCACCAGCCAGGGCCTCGCATCTCCTCTGTTGCACAGGCCTGGCCTTCTTTCACTTCAGGATGAGTAGAGAGTCATGGGTATGACTCAGAGGCTTCCTTCTGTTCATCCACTGGGTTGTTCTCGGGGTCTTCAAGGTGTGACCAGTGACTAGTGTCACATCTCCAAGAAAAAAAATTGTATCTGAGCAAGTGGGTACAATACATAGAGGCCACATTTTTAGATTCAGGGTGTAGCCAGAGAGGTGGAGGTAATTGTGTACAAGTTCAATTCTCCATGACTGGCCTCCACATAGGCGGATGGCCTTTTGTGAGGTCAAAAGGTAAAATAATCAATCCTTTTGACATGGAAGTGGCTAAGTAGAGCTACAAGCCACTCGTATGTCATACAGCTTCCCTGCTGCTGAAAAGAAATCTCCTAAATTCCTTTTCTTCTCAGTGTCTGATGCCTGAATTATTGGATCCCTATTCTTCAAAAACATATTTGAATTCATTCTATTTGTATGGCTTTTTAATTTTATTTAGCACCTCCCAAATCAAATCTGTCATCCTCCACCTTCCCCTATATCTCAATCTCCAAAAGATGGTATGTCTCCATTTTTGACATCCCTCCTTTCCAACTCACTAAACCATCATGCTGTGCCCTCTGCAGCTCACGGAGATTTTCAGAGAAGTCTCTTCTGTCTGTACCCTCTTGCTCTGTCTGAAACCTCCCCCTCCCTTGGGGACATGCTTTCCCTGATGGCATTTTAATTCCTGGGTATTTTTTTGCCACTCTCCTACAGCTTGGGCTGGAGAATGGCTGCTTCCATTTCGTTCTCACTACCTCTCACCCAAGTCCTCCAACTTTGAATCTCATTCCATAAAACTATACCAACTATAATACTTTCCATTGTGTCATTTTATTAATCTCCTTACTTGAAGACATTGTCCACAGATTGGCTGTTACTTTCTTCAACAACACTAATATAATTCAGGGGGTATCCATTTGGTATTTTGAGCTTTCTTTAATATCACCACTTACTTTCAGGTATATCATTACACCCTAATCTCCCTACAAGAGAGTTTCCTTTTGGTACTTTGGACTTGCATTTCTTTGAATTTTTATCCTCTAATTATCCTAATTTCTACTTACCTTAGCTATTTGCTCCAATGGGGAGAACCTAGATCTTGTCAAAATATGACCTTGATTTCAAGCCTTTGACCTCATTATCTTTTATCTTTTCAACTAATTATTTCCAGTGCCCTAACTCTAGCGATCATATTATAGCACTAGGGCGTGTAATTTCCTGAATTTTATCATCTTTTCCCTGTCCCTTATCCCCTTGTGTCTTGACTACCCTCTGTTTTAGGTTTAAATATCATGAAAAATTACTATAATCATTCTCTTGCATATACTCCTAAAGCCCTTGGCCCTTTCCTGCTTCATTGTATTCACTTATCAAAATTATAACCTTCCTTAATTGCAAATTGCTGCTCTATAACCGAATGTTGCTGGAGGAAGCACACAACCAGGCTGAATGATTTCACTTTACATTCAGGATCACTAACCTAAAGTGAGCCCTTAATGCTGCATAATAATTACACTGTAGTTTTTTTAGCTTATTCACCCTTCAGCTATCTTAAATAATAATTTTATACAATTTCCTCCCTTTTCAAACTGTTAACATATACTCCTTGGTTTTCAATCTCAGCTCAATATCTTTCTTCTAATTTCACTGTGAAAATTTAGTCAATCACAAAATAACTTAAATAAATTCCTACTACCATAGCTAACCTTCCCTTTGTATAAAACTTCTGTTCCTATGGTTGAACTGTCTGTGCCCTGAGGAAAGGCCAGGCCTTCTGTCTATCAGGTAAAGCTCCTCTCCTCTCTTTCATATTATTAAGGAGATTGCTCCAGCATTTTCCCTCTCACCTGAATATTAATTCTCTTTCACTTCCGCTGCTCCACTTTACTGGATCTTTCTTACATGCACAGAGTCTGTTATTTCTTTGATCTTAAAAGGACTTTTCTAAAATTCTAATTTAATCTCAAGTTACTTCTCTATTTCTTTCTTTCCCTTTATAACATAAGATTTATGTATATTCACTCTCCTGGATTACTTTCCAGCAGTTTTCTCTTGAACCTATTTAATAAGTCTTTTACTTCTGTTTCTCCACTAAAACTACTGTTGTCCAGGTCACCAATGGTCTCCTCATAAATCCAGCCATCAATCACCAGTCTTCATCACTTAACTCATTAGCAACATTCTCCACAACCAATCACCCAATTCTCCACTCAAAACACATCTTTTATTTTTTATTTTTTTTAAATTATTTTTTATTGAGTCATAACTGTGTACAATAATTCAGTCATGGAGTACAGTGTGCGGGCTTCACATACAATCGGAGATATTTTTATCAACCTGATTAATATAACATTCATGATATTTTCTCATTTACT
>CAUYRH010146814.1:0-46481 GCA_963574655.1 Perodicticus potto | reverse complement strand
AGAGTGCCGTGGCATCACAGCTCACAGCAACCTCCAATTCCTGGGCTCAAGCGAGTCTCCTGCCTCTGCCTCCCAAGTAGCTGGGACTACAGGTGCCCGCCACAACACCCAGCCATTTTTTGGTTGCAGCCGTCATTGTTGTTTGGTGGGCCCGGGCTGGATTCGAATCCGCCAGCTCAGGTGTACATGGCTGGCACCTTAGCCCACTGAGCCACAGGTGCTGAGCCAAAGCCTCAGTCTTTTGAACTTTGTACCACCATATACCGCTCTTTGTAGCTTTGAGCTGCTGACCATTTGGTCATTCTCCTTTCTGTCCTAAACCTTGAGAGATCTTGATGTCTATTAGGATGCCGAACATGAGCTCTGTGTTCCTCGATTTCTCACTTCCAGTGACTTTCACCCCTACTCCCCTGCCCATCCACTCCCAGGGTCACATCGTGTGCCTTGGCATCACTGGTAACCTCTTCACCTCTAAAAAGTTCAAATCCAAACACCCTATTCTCTGACCACACTGGCCTGTTTTCTCTCCCCCTGCCCCATTAGTCCCACTGCTCATGTATTCCCACCCCACTGAGACACCACCGCCCCTTTGACTGCTGACTTCGCTCCCACACCTCCTGAGGGAGGTCTCCACTTCCTTTCAGTAGCTCACTCCGACCATTCTCTTTCCGGTATTCTCCCCAGCTTGGCTCCTCTGCCCTGCCACTGCACTGCAGGACACAGCCCTGGATCTGCCCGAGGTCTCTCCTCTCGGATCCTTCCCTGCACCCCCTGAGCCCCTCTGCAGCACATGGGAGACACTCACCCTGCACTTCCGCGACCTCCTAAGCCAGCAGGCCTCAGGGCAGCTCAGCAGCCCTTCTATGTTTCTGTAATTCACTGTGTCCCAACACATCTTCTCCACTCTTCACTCATTTCTAACAAAATAACAGAAACTAATAGAAGGAGCCTTTCTTCTTCCCCAGCAGCCCACATTAAAACCTGTTGAATCTTCATTTATCTTATCCCTCTTCTGTCTCATCTGCAGAAGTAGCCACCAATTCTTACCCAAGGCCAGTGTCTGCACTTTTGCTTTGGGTGGCATTCAGCCTCCTCCAGGCACTCACATCATCCGTCACACTCACTCACTTAGACAGTACCCTCTGTGTGCAGCGCTGAGGGCTTGGCATGCATGCACTACAAGCTCAGCCGTCTTCCCCCACAAACCTATATCAGTGTATTAGTAAACCACGTGCACCCACTTTACCTGTCCAGGCTTACACAAGAAAGATATTCTGTGCTCTTTATCCTACTATTGTTAAATACTATTCTATTTAGTTCCTTCCTTCATTTCTACTGGGAAAATTTTAAGCTTAAAGACCTGATTTCTTTTCCTTATCATTCAAATAATGTTGCTTATAATGCTGCCATTTTTCATAATTAACAACCAAACAAAAATTTTTAGGAGCACAGGGGGTGTCTCTGATCTCTTGCATCTTTGGTAGAAGAAATGTGTTTCTGCAACATAAACTTGTTCAAAGGATCCATTCGAGAGGCACAAGATTGAGGACAGCCACAGACTAGCACTTCTTTTTTAAAAAACTTTTTTTGTGGCTTGGCGCCTGTGGCTCAACGGGCTAAGGTGCCAGCCACGTACACCTGAGCTGGAGAGTTTGAATCCAGCCTGGGCCCGCCAAACAGCAACGACGGCTGCAACCAAAAAATGGCCAGGCGTTGTGGCAGGCGCCTGTAGTCCCAGCTACTTGGGAGGCAGAGGCAAGAGACTCGCTCGAGCCCAGGAATTGGAGATTGCTGTGAGCTGTGATGCTATAGCACTCTATCCAGGGTGACAGCTTGAGGCTCTGTCTCAAAAAAAAAAAAAAGAAAGAAAAAAAAACTTCAGGTTAATTGACGGTGCAACAAATTAGGTTATATTTTTTGCATTTGTTAAGTAAAGCCCTTCTTATAACTGTGTCCCGCCCCCCAAGAGGTGTGCCATATACCCTGACATCGTGCTTATTAAGTTGGAGCACACAGGCTGGCACTTCTTCGTGTGTGCGTTATGAACACACATCACGATCACCAATTTTTCTATTCTAAGTTAAAATAAATACAGCCTTTTCAAGTATTTGAACAAAAGAATCTTGTAAGATACTGAAAGTTCAGAAATTGTCCTAATGGCCTGTAGAAATAACCCTGGACAAGGAAATGTCATACGTTTTAATTTGCCGTCTTAACTGGCAATGTGTTGTTGTCATGGTGGTTTTAAAACACAAATTCTCTGAGACTTTTCTCATTAAAAAATGGACTCTGATTTTCTTCCTTCTGAGGGAGGGCTGGCATTAGTGAATAAACTGAATGAGGCGGAAGGTATGCTGAACGACCTCTGAAGCTAGGTCATTAAAAGTTGGAGGGTTTCTTTCTGCCTGGCTTGCTCACTCTCCAGACACCCAGTCTTGGCACCCTGTTATCATATTGTGAGGAAGCACACATGGCGGGAAGAGGCGGTGTGAAGGTGGTTTAGCCACTAGGCCCACCAAGGTCCCAGCAGAGAACCAAAACTGACCTCCAGACCTGTACAGGGGCCATCTGATTAGGCAGCGCTCACCCTTGGAGCCCCTCAGCCGTAGGTAGATAGAGCAGAGACAAAATGTCCCTGCCCAGTTATATATTTACAAGCAGAATAAATAACTGTCCTTTTATTCTTAAGCCACAAAGTTTAGGGGGTGGTTTATTCCACAGCAATAGAGACATGAAACATAGATAAGTTGGCAAATGGAAATAACACTGACAAAGTATTTCCATATCTTTAAATAGTGTAAATACTATTACACTATTTCTTGCTAAACCTAAGATGGTGACTAGCATTTTTCTTTTCTCCCACACACATCAGAAGATAAAAAGCATGTGACTCTACCACATTTATAATTTTAAAAGAAACTTTAGGACTTTGTTTTCATTCCATTTTACCTGATGAGCTGTAGCAGAGGAGCAATTTAAATCCAGGTTTACACCAGAGCCCGTGGACTCACCCCTAACCCATCCTGCACCCTCACCCTATTTTCTCCAACTTGTCCTTTATTGGGTCCTTCCTATAAGCTTTTACGCTGGTTTAAACCTATTGCATCTTGCCAATTTCTTCCCTTAACCCTGTATCTCCCTCCAGCTATACCCTCTTCTCTCTCCTCCCTTTCTAACAATTGTTAGATACCACCATGTCTCAGCTGTAGTGTTGATGAGCAACACTGGAGCAGGGAACCCCCTCAGAGGTTGTGCCAGCGGTCCAAATACCAATCAGACAGGAGCAATTATTTAGGAGGTGAATCTGATCACGTCATTCCCCTACTTCACACTGAAATCACACTGAAATCATCAGTGGTGACTCCATAATGCCCTCTGGATAAAGACCAGGAGTTTAGTAAGCCTTAGTGAATTCCACAATCTGGTTGAACTTATGCTCTAACTGTTGACTCCCTGGAGGGAATTAGCAAAAGGCTTCTTTTTCTCATTTTAGTCCCACCAACTAGAAAGTCATTAGAAAGGCTGGTTTTGTGTAGTACAAGGTCATTTATACCCAACATCATAACATTGTCATAATCACTATTGCAGCCTATGACCCCAGAATGCGGGTGGTGCCCTCTAGAGTTATACAGTGGAAACCTGCACATTTAAATGAAGTGGCCCGATAGCTCCATGCTCATCAAGTATAGTCCTGTGCCACATAATGGTATTTGGTCAATCAGGAACCCTGTATACTACAATAGTCCCATAAGATTATAATACCACATTTTTACTGTCCCTTCTCTATGACAAGATATGTTTAGATACACAAATCGTCACCACTGTGTTACAGTTGCTGACAGTATTCGTACATAACATGCTATACAGGTGTGTAGCCCAAGAGCAACAGGCCACACCACACAGCCTAGGTGTGTAGTAGACCGTGCCATCTGGGTTTGGGTAAGTACACTCTGATGTTCGCAAAAAGATAAAATTGCATAATGATGTAAGTCTCAGAATGTATCCCTGTTATTGAAAGACACGTGACCGTGTACAGAAATACAAATGCCCAAACCCTGCTCCTTAGGAGCTGACAGTCTGGTGCCATAATAATAAAAAGTGCTGGCTTGGCGTCTGTGGCTCAGTGGGCTGAGGAGCCAGCCACGTACACCTGAGCTGGCGGGTTCGAATCCAGCCCGGGCCCACCAAACAACAATGATGGCTGTGACCAAAACTGGTCGGGAGTTGTGGCAGGTGCCTGTAGTCCCAGCTACTTGGGAGGCAGAGGCAGGAGACTCGCTTGAGCCCAGGAATTGAAGGTTGCTGTGAGCTGTGATGCCACAGCACTCTATCCAAGGTGACAGCTTGAGGCTCTGTCTCAAAAAAAAAAAAAGTGCTGATGAAAGGATGAAGGTCCACACCCCCCCCCCCCGCCAGCTGGGAATTTGGGAAGTGGGAGACAGTAATGCCCACCCACATTCTCTTGTCAGGATCTCTTTCGGAAGAGTGCCTACCTCTTTTGTCAAGTGACTGGCCAAGACCAGAGAGTGCCAACTCTAAGGTAAAACAAAGCTGTAGCAAGGACAACGTGGTAAGGAGAGGGGCCCAGCCTCCGAACAGGGACGGAGGCAGCACTCACCCAGAAAACCACACCCCTGGCTCCGCACCAGCCAGCCCTGGACAAAGCACCTCCTGCCCTAGTGGAGTCCAAACCCTCGGTGTTCCTATCCCTTGTGTTGGGAGGTGATGAGAATTCTCAGAACCAGACTTCCCTGAATTTCCAAACCAGGTTACCTACTCTGCCTCTCAGGCAGGGAGTGTGGGGAGTGATGACTGAGGAGCGACCTCTCACAATGAGGATGATTTTCCACAGTCTCCTGTGACTAACGAGCGTGAGCCCAGAGTGACATGTTTGGTCACAATTGTGGCACAAGCTTCTTTATAGGAGAGTTATGTTTTGCTTTTCAAGTTCCTGTTTTAATTATTCCCTTTTTGTCATGGAAACATGCTTACCCTTAGTGATGTTCCCTGACTGGGACCTAACGTCTGTGGGGATGACTTGTGATTTACCACAGGTGGTTTTATTTTTAACTACTGCGACAAGCACATCTTAAAGCTGGTGGGGGTGGTAAGGAGAAATTCTGTCTATTCAGTAGGATCAGGAGCAGAAATCGTCATAGAAGAGTGACATTCAGTAGGTGTTGAGGATCCTTGGACTATTCCCAAGAATCATCATTTTGGAGGCTTCCTGGGCATTGTATCAGCCAGCTGGGAGTGGAGCCAAGGGACCTTCAGTATTATTATTTTTTTTTTTTTTGAGACAGAGTCTCAAGCTGTCACCCTGGGTACAGTACTGCGGTGTCACAACTCACAGCAGCCTCAAACTCTTGGGCTTAAGCGATTCTCTTGCCTCAGCCTCACAAGTAGCTGGGACTACAGGCGCTTACCACAATGCCCGGCTATTTTTTGGTTGTAGTTGTCATTGTTGTCCGGCAGGCCCGGGCTGGATTCGAACCCACCAGCTCTGGTGTATGTGGCTGGCACCCTACTCACTGAACTATGGGCGCCAAGCCAGAACCTCCATTTTTAATTAGCATTTCAACTCATATGTGGTCAACAGAGATTCTCTGGTGCCCTGAGGGCAACTTATCATTTAACTTAGTAAACATGCAAATATATAATGTCAGCAGCTTCCTCAGAGCTGACATAAAGGACAAGCTGTGGAGAAAATCTCAGATGGGGGTCAGGCTGGTCTTGGATATACAGAGGTGCCAAAAAATGTATACACATTTTAAGAAAGGAAAACATTGTTTTAAAATTGTAATACTCATTATATACCAATAACATTTTGTTACCTTGTATATGGTATCTTGTATCTCTTATAATTGCAGAAGTCAAACGTGACTTAGGTATTACAATTTTCATAGTTCTTTCCTTTCTTTAAGTTCTTTCCTTTCTTAAATTGTGTATACACTTTTTGGCATCCTCTGTATCTTTGAAAACATTCTTTGATCTTCCAGGCAGGTTGCATCTGTGGCTCAGAATCATTCAAAGCCACTGATGAAGCTCTCCCTGTGTGCTCAATATAGAATTTGGGGCTTGAGAGTGTGAGAAAGAACACATGGCAGTGTGTGAACTTGAGAAGACTGGGAAGTCAGTCCTCACACGGAGTAAGTACACATGGGAGGGCGGGAAGGGGGGGGAGCAAAGGAAGGAGCCTTTGAGAAAATAGCACAAGTCTCTTTATCATGATGATAACTGGCAGGGGTTAGGTGCTGTGAGGCATAAGAGGTTTTTTCACTTCAGAACCCATTTCTCTGGCTACAGCTCCTTTGCTTTCTGGTGTTTCTCCTCAACATTGCTTGAGTCTGTGCCACTCCACCTTAGCGACTTGCTAAACATCATGCCTGGAGTGTTTGCCTTTGGAGAACAGTGAGGGGGTCAGTGTGGCTGGAGCAGAGAGCATGAACAGGGAGAGGTGTGTGGAAGAGGAGATCAGAGGTGACCCATTTTCTCCATAAACCTATGAGCGTTCATTGGAACAGTGTCCCCTGGAACCAGTCTCCACAGTGTGTAGCTAGGAGGTATCTGACCCCATGGCCCTTATGCAGACAAGCTTACATGACCAGTGCTATTTTCTGTGTCTTGGACCCTATGTCTACAGACTCTCAGAAAATGCCTATGAGACATGTTCTAGTACATAAGAGCCCATGCCAGAACTAGGGTCCCAGCCTCCTTGCCACTCTGGTTCTGTGACCAGGACCTGGGTAAGGATGACCCAAGGGTCTTTGAGGGAATGAATATACAGGAGAATGGTTCACGGCAGCATCTCTGTCGTGGAGAGAAGGGAGGAGCATACTTCTTGTGCTCCTTCAAGTATGTGCAAAAACCATAAAAGTGACTATATATTTAATGTCTAACTAGGCTCTAAGCTCTAGAGACCAGAGCTGCCTCTTGTCATTGAAGGGTAAGAAATGGTTGTTACCAGAAAGAAGGAGCATGCAGAGCTTTGGGAAGTCCTCACTTGGTTCAGATGTGCACTCGCAAGTTGTTTGAGAAGGGTGTATCTATTGTAAGCGATGCAGAGATTTGAGGCACTGCTGACACTTAGTACCTTCTAAGTGCTTGAAGAATGAAATGTAAGGGCTCACACAGCTCTCAGTCCCCAAAGGCAGTGACAATATTGATCTCTGTTGCCACCTACAGCTGAAAGGCCACACTGCAGGCTCCCAGAGGCAGAAAAGGGCTCAGGGATGGCACCAGTCCCTGACTGCTTGGGGTCTGCACCTTTTGGAGAGAAAATTGGAGTTTGCTGTGGGGTAGATAGATACACTTTTTGTTTTGGTAGAGCCCTTTTAGTTATGCAAATCTAAAATCCAACCGGAAATAAAGACAGATAACATGAATGCAGTGCTGGGTTCAAAGACGTTTACTTTAATGTTTATGTTCTTTACTTTTATTTCTGGCTCATTTATGACATGGTGTGCATTTTAGAGAATTATAACCAGGGTAATTTAGTCTCCATTAGAGTTTTCTTCACTTTTACTTTTCCCTCCCTAAATCTGGATTTGGACTTCCTGGACCATGGAGTTTTGCATGTGGAGTTTTGAGCAGTTGCTCATAGCAGAGGGCTATAGCAATGCAGGGCATATGATAGAAGGTGAAAATCTATATCAAAGGGAAATGGGGCTGGATTTTGAATCCTGGCTGGAATGGCTTCAGAAGCACAGGTTACAGGAGACCCTGAACAGACTGCCCTTCTATGTAAAGCTGATCTATACCTTCTTCCATGAGTCAATTGCTACCTATGTCTGGGGCCTCTTATGAACACATACATGGCATGCAGGCACATCCAGGCACACATGTGCACACACAGCACACATGTGCTCCACACACACAATGTACAGGTACTCACATGCACCCCCAGCCCCACCCCCTCCCTGGTGCTCGGTCTGACTGAGAGAGGCACAGGGCTCCAATAGCGTGGTTATCTGTCTCCAGACCTTCCAGTTCACCCTGAAATGCAAACAGTGGATAAGACCTACGGTGTGCCTCTCCCTCACATTCATGTAATAATAACTCTCATGACCTAGTTGTGGAGCAAAGACTTCAGTGTGGTCTCCAGGAAGAAAAAATTTAAGGGATAAGACCTGGGATGTGGGCGAAGAATATTCTTGGCATCCCTGAACTGCACCTGTCAGAAGCTGCCTCCATTTCATGCTTTTAAATCCCCCATGCCAGAACATTCCACTATTTCTACTAGAGTCCTGCAGAATTTGAATCTAAGGTCCCCAAAGTGCTGTTTGAAGTGTTTTCTAGTCGTTCATAAAAAGCAATCAATAAACATTAGCTTTTATTCGTAAGGTCTGGTCTTCCCATCTGTACCGTGTGTCCTTAAAGGGACTGCGCCTTCTAAGTCTTTGTGTCCTCTGCCTCTCCCAAGCACTGATACAAAACTGGTATATATTAGATGCTTGCCATATTTTTGTCTTATACAGAGAACATGATCCAGCTGGGGGCAGAGCCCACTAGCAGGAGGAGGCCTGGGTTTGCCTGGGTGGCCCATGGGCAGAGTTGACAAGGGAGGGACCATCAGAAATCAGTTACTATGAGTTAGAATAATTAATTGGGAGGCTCCAGCACCTTGGGTTCCTACTAAGCAAACTGAAGTCTAACCCAGAGTGAATGGTCATAACCTGAACAAACGAAGCTGGAGCTTAACCAGTCAGGTACCTCTAAGTAGGAACTTTCCACTTTAACCAATCATATCTTTTCTTACTCTTATTTTCTGAACACCTTATAAAATTTTCCCCATGCACCCCTGGCAGAGGGAGCCTCAGACTGCTTGCAGTTTGGTGCTGCCTGATTCATGAATCACTGTCTGCTCAGATAAGCTCTTTAAAACTTCAACGTGCCTAAGTTTATCTTTCAACACATGCTTGAAGGAGATCAGATGACCACCCAGAAATGAAGCAGGGGTCAAGCTGACTGCAGACCAGAACACCAGAGCTGACCCAAGGGTGGTGCCAAGTAGCAGGCAGGTGGGCAAACGAGGGAGAAGGAAGCTGAGAAGAGCTGAGGCCCTCCCCGAGGCCCTTGTAGCCTCTACATCAGCCTGACATAGATCTCAGGTGCCCTGGATTAAAATCTAGGTTCTGCGTGTTATCTTTGGATGACTCCTCCGGGCCTTCTGGATAAAAGACATTCATAATCAAGCCCCACCCATCTTGCCATCTGAATTTTCAGCAGCTACTCAGCCACAAGCTCTTGGTCCCAGGCTGGCTGCTGACTCACCCCGCCCTAGACGTGCTGGGAGCCCTCCTGCATCATACTTTCCAGAGCTGTGTTTTCTGCCTTGGATGCCCATCCCTGAGTTGTCTGTCTGGAAAACACCTACTTTGTTTTCTTTTCTTTTTTTACTTTTTTGAGGCCAAGATTAAATTCCCATTCCTCTGTTAAGCCTGCCCAACCCTTCCTGCCAACTGATAGACATCCATTCACCTTGCACCATAGCTGTCCTCACATAGTATCATAAATGTCCAGCAATGAACCAAGGAATGGTCCACTAACTTGTTCAAGATTTTGAGCTCACTCAGTACCTTCTACGTACCAGTCACTGTTTTGGCCATAGGCGACAAAATTCAACAGAACACACCCTCAGATAGCACACAGTCCCAATGTGTAACATATGGTCACAATAGGGTAGCCAGGGGATAAATTAACCAGGGCACATACAGGCTATGGAGCCCATCACATCTTATCTCTGCTCAAAGCCTTTTGTGGTTTCCTTTTGCACATAATACTCTGAGCCCACCCTGCTGGTCTTGTTCACCACCTACGCCTCCCTTCTCTCCTACCCAACCCCCTGCTGTCATTTGAACACACCTGCTCCTTTCTTCCCCAGGGCTGATGCATTTGCTATCAGTCTGCTTGGATCATTCCCAGCCCCAGTTCCTTTCTGCCCTTCAAGCTCAGCTTAACTGTCACCTCTTTTTAAAAAATCACCTCCCTGAACACCCTATCTAGTATTTCCACTGAATTCCTGCTGTCCTCGCCTTCTACTCATGAAAAGTGCCATTATTTGTTTCTCTTCATTTGTTTTCTTGTTTAGTGTCTCTCCCACTCTATTATCAGCTCCAGGGAAATTTGGTTTTGTCCACAGTTCTATCCCCAGCTCTTGGAGTGGAATAAAATTTGTGGAATGACATTGGGGTCAGACACACCAGATTTTCTCTTGGTCTCCAACATTTATAGCCTGTGGGACCTTTAACAAGTTATTTCACTTCTCTTAGCACAGTTTCCTCATCTGTCAAATACAGGAAAGAATGCTTGCCTTGTGGGGTCATTCTGAGGACAACATAACTTTTTTTTTTTAAAGGTTCTGACCTGTGAGGCTGGGTGGCTATAACTCAGTAGTTAGAGTGCCAGCCACATGCTCTGGGGCTGGTGGGTTCGAACCCGGCTTGGGTCTGCTAAACAAACAAACAAAAAAAAAAGAAAGAAAAGAAAAGAAAAGAAAAAGAGATTCTGACCTGTGGTTGGAACTCAGAGCATGCTAGGTGGTTTTTGAGTAGTTAAGGGCGAGCACCAGCAGCCCACACCTTCTCCGAGCCCTGATACCACATGCTGTCTGCTGGCCTGAGCATGATCATAGATACTCCATGAGATGGCGAAGCATTAGGGCACTGAGAATGAGTGTGAGTTCCAACAGTGAACTCTCAGCTGAATTTCAGCCCTATATTCCCCAGTCACCTAAACTGAGGGATTTCATTGCCACGACAAACTCAACACATCCAGGACATGCTCACTGTCTGCCCTCACTACTCCTTTTGGCTCCTCACACATCAAACCAGCAGGCAGATGGCAGCACTGATCAGTCAATTGAGGGACTGATGCACTGTGAAGTATCTGGTCAAAATTCAAGACACTTAAACAGGACCTGAAATGGTAAGCAGCTCCAGGAGGAGGAGACTGGGTTCTGCCTGGGGCTCCTGCACTGTTTCAAGAGGCTCCGGAGCAGGTGGACTAGAGAGGTTATGGGCAGCCTTCCAACAAGAGCTCACCAAGCCACCCAAGACCCCTGCGGTCAGCGCTGCACACAGGTAGACAGGCAGTGGCCCTCTAGAAGATTCCCATGGCTGCCATGACAAATTACCACAAATGGAGTGGCTTACAACAACACAATTTTATTATTTTACAGTGCTGGAGGTCAGAGGTCTGCAGAGAGTGTCAGTGGACTAAAATCCAGGTGTCAGCCCACCTGTTTTCTTTCTCCAGCCTTCTCTAGAAGGCAACCCACTCCCTTGCCTTTCCAGCTTCTAGAAACTGCTGCACTTGCTGGCTCATGTCCCCTGGCTTAGCTTCTCACAACCTCTCTCTGACCCTCCCATCCGGCTTCCCTCTCACGAGGACTCTTGTGATTATGTCTGGCCTACCTACAACTCAACATGTGCCCAGATGTTCTCTCCAGTTCAAGATCCCTGACATAGTCACATTTGCAAAGCCCCTTTGCCACAGAAGGAAATGTATTCACAAATTCTGGGGTTTGGGATGTGGACATCTTTTGGGGACCATTATTCTTTCTACACAGGTCCTGAGCAGAATGAGCCTTTTGGGGGCATCAGGCTGGACCTCAGGCTCCTGCCTTCCTACCGGCTCTGTTCAAAGTAAAACTCGGTGCGGGCCGAGGGTTCACTCTCCTTGGTGAGCTGTACCGGTTGCTGGGGCTCACCAGGGCCACAGAGGAACCAGCCAGGCCAGGCAGCTGCCTCAAGCCTGAAGGCAGAGCCGGAGCTGCTCTGGAAGAAGGTGAAGCGTGTGGTCTCTTCGCCGCCCTTGTATAGGTCCTCGATGTTCACATCCTGTGGGGCAAAGTAGCCAGCTGCAGGAGGCGGGTGCTGGCTGAGATGTCAGCCCTAGGGGCTCTCAGGGCATGGCCAAAGAGGGACATGGCAGAGAGGGTCTTTACCTAAAGAACCACTTTTTGCACATTTCAGAGGGCAAGGGACTTGGTGCTGAGTGCAAAGGGGGAGAGGGTAGAAACCTGGAGGAGGGGCACATGTGGACTTGGCCAGGAATTTGCAGATGGGCACAGAGATGCCAGACGGTCCCAAGGGCCATGCCAGGTCTGCAGCACCCTCAAGAGGGGGGAGGGGTCTCTCACCTCCAGCTTTAGGGAAGGCCCCTCTCCTGTCTCAACACATGCCAGGCAGCAGCTCCCTCCCTGGACCCCCAGGAGGATGGGGACCTTGGCACGGTCCAGGCCTCTGTTAGGAAGTATACAGACCTTCTCTGGTAGGGAAGAGAGAAGAGAGTCAAGGTATGGGGATCCCAGGTTGCAGGCCCTTGACAAACAAAGGTTAGCTGGGAAGGACTGGGTGTGGGCACACTGGGCTGGCTCTGCCTCCAGGCTTCAAGGAGAGCTGGTACTCCTTACAGGGGTCAAGCCACCTCACTGTCACCTGCTGGTAGAGGCCCCAGAAGCTCACCTGCACAGCAGTTGTCTTCAGTGGGGTCTCCCACAAAGAGCTGGCCATCTCTCATGTACAGAGCCTTCTGGTCTGCATCTTTAATTCTGCAACAGTATTACAGTGTCCACGACCCACTCCCCTCAGGCACCACGAGCCCCCATGCCTTCCCACCCCCACGCTCTGAATCACCACCCTGAGCATTTGCGGGATTTTCTTTTTTTTTTTTGAGACAGAGCCTCCAACTGTCACCCTGGATAGAGTGCTGTGGCATCACAGCTCACAGCAGCCTCCAATTCCTGGGCTCAAGCGAGTCTCTTGCCTCCGCCTCCCAAGTAGCTGGGACTACAGGTGCCCGCCACAACGCCCGGTCATTTTTTTGGTTGCAGCTGAAATTGTTGTTTGGTGGGCCTGGGCTGGATTCGAACCCGCCAGCTCAGGTGTACGTGGCTGGTGCCTTAGCCTGTTGTGCCACAGGCACCGAGCCTATGCTTTTATCAATTAAAAAAGGAAAGGATTAAAAGACTCAAGAAATGACCTCCCTTAGAAAATAGGAGTAAAAAGTCTTGGGGGGAGAATTACGCAATAGTCTACATATTAGTCTATTTGGTGTCTGAGGCTGGAAATTGATAAAGAGGTGCCATTAGCGCACAGTTCTGCAGGCTGTGAGAGGGACGTGGCACCAGCACCTGTTTCTGGGGAGGGACTCAGGGAGCTTCTAATCAAGGCACAGGGGGACCAGGTGTGTCACATGGTGAGCGCTGGAGCAAGCAAGGGAGGAGGCGAGGCCAGGCTCTTTGAAACAACCATGAACTAATTAAATTAAATAAGAATTATTAATCATAAATTAAACAAGAATTCATTCTTTATTACAGGAGGGCACCAAACCATGAGCGAGGGGACCCAACCTAAGACCCCAACACCTCCCACCAGGTCCCACAGTAGACACTGGGACCGAAATTTCCACAAAAACAAAACACTTAAGAAAAAGACACTCCTGGCAGCACCTGTGGCTCAGTGAGTAGGACGCCGGCCCCATATACAGAGGGTGGTGGGTTCGAACACAGCCCCAGCCAAGGACACCGGCCCCGTATACAGAGGTTGGTGGGTTCAAACACAGCCCCAGCCAAACTGCAACAACAAAAAAATATAACCGGATGTTGTGACAGTCACCAGTAGTCCCAGCTACTCGGGAGGCTGAGGCAAGAGAATTGCCAAAGCCCAAGAGCTGGAGGTTACTGTGAGCTGTGATGCCACAACACTCTACAGAGGGCAACAAAGTGAGACTGTGTCTCTTAAAAAAAAAAAGAAAAGAAAAAGAAAAAGACACTGGAAGTAAATGGAAATTTAAAACAACTTTTTAAAGATGTCATTAAATGTTGAAATTATTAGTATCTCTCATCTATTTGTCTGTAGTTTCTAAAGTTCTTTTAATAAAATTGTCACATTTATAATGAATAAATTATTTTAATATCAGAGTTCTCATTTTCTTGCCCAGCTCTCTCGGATAAATTTGGAGAAAGAAAATAATTTTTAGTGAAAACGACATTGTGTTTTGTTATTTATTCATGTTCTGTCTTATTAAAAATAAATGTATTCTCCTTGAAAGTAATTCACTATTTAAATAAAATAAACTGGGTATGAAAATATATTAACACCAACCTAATTTCTTTAAATCCAGAATTTTTACAAAAGCAACTAAGAGTCTCAGTATGATAATAGCATACATTCACAACGCTGAATTTTTAGGGATCTAAATTAAAAGTACCATAAGCCCCCAGTGGTTGATTTTCTATGTCTCTCTTTTATTATTTTAGTGCCAGTTTATTATTGAACCTTTAGTCATTTTGTTCTTTAAAAGCTTTCACTAGAAAAAAAAAAGAAAGAAAGAAAGAAAGAAAGAAAATGGCCACATATTTCCTAATGAGAAATCTTCAACCTGTAGTCAAACTACCAGAATCAAAACCTGCATTTCCCACAAAGCGTACTATCATTTTGGCATTTTCTTTAATAAAGTATCTGCTTTAATGATTTGCCTCAGACTTCAAGCTATTTTCTTGTTTCACACTTTTTAATCTCATCACTGCTTCTCCTTGTAATTATTTCCTGTGCTGCTGTAATTTTCAATTGGTCTTTTTTAATTCCACTTGGTGTGCCGGCTGATAGCACACCTGACCTTTAAGGCATCCATTCATTTTGCCGTAACCTCTGACACCCGCATTTCTGTCTAACTCTCCTTTCCAAAATGTTTGCCTCCTTCCTTTTTGCATCTCTCCACATTTTGCTCTGAAACAATTTATCATCCCGGGAGTTCTCACAAATCACTATTGTTCTAATTGCAAAGCTAAATAAATTGGACTCCTTCACTGTCACTTTGGAAAATTCTCTCAGTTGAACATTTCTAATTACCGCCTAGATAGCTCCTAAAAATTAAGGACAGAACCACTCCACTTCTAGAGTGTTACAGAGTTTTGCAATCACAATGAAAATCTTTTTCATGTATAAGCAAACCGTTGGCTAAGTTGTCTCCCACAACTTGAAGGGTTTTCCACGTGTGTTTGAGCAGTCTGACTGTTAGCATTGCCACAGAGGCACCCTCAAGCTAGGAGGAACTGAACACAGACAGGACAATGGACCAATCGTTCGTAAACATGGACCTCCTGCTGGGTCTGCAGCAACCAGATCTCTAGGGAGTCAACCCACTCTCCCTCCACTAGTGAGATTTGTACAAAGTCAGATCACTATCACTAGCAACCAGGCCAGGAAGCCAAAATAACCCCAGAATCAACTGGCCCCAAATGGCTAGGCCTTGATTAAGAACAAAGAGCACCGGGAAAAAGCCCAAGACATGGCTCAAACACTCCCATCAGATACCCCACACCCAGGGGCCCCCCAAATGTGGCCTTAACACTCCCATTGGATGCTCCACCCCAGTGGCCCCCGCCAGCGGCCTCCAGTCAGGGTCTTCCTGGAGCCTCCTTTTTCCCACTCCTAAGCCTCCCACTCCAAACTCAAGCGATGGTGTCCCTGCCCCCTTGCTAGAACAAACTCTGAATCAATGATACCTGCTCCTTCTCATTGTGTGGGCTGCACTTAAATCCACACTTCACTTTCGAAAACTCCCAAGAGCTTAACTTTTAGGTATAATACGAAAGCTAAAATGCCCACTTCATTTGTCTTTATTATTCCTAGAAATGTAAAACTTTCAGGGGTGTCCAACCTTTTTTTTTTTCTATGCTATAACGTGGAAAAATAAGTGTTGCCTTGGGCCACACATTAAATACACAAACCCCAATGAAAGCTAATGAGCAAAACAAAAACCAGGTCTCTGCATCCTTTTTTGTGATATTCCACACCACAGATAAGCAAATCAGTCCTGACACAATCAGCATTCGACCTGTGGGCCACAGCTTGGACACCCCAAATGTTTTATGTTAAAAATTACACACATTACAGTGGTTTTTTATTTAACATAACTATTTTCCCTTGCACCTGCAGGCTTGTGTATTTACACACTACTATTTACTGAGTTCTCGTTCTGTGGGAGACACAGGTCACTAAGACATGGCATTAGCTAGATGTCACAGTCAGTGCCAGGAGGACACGCCCATGGCTTTATGACCCATCCTTTATTTCACTGAGTAGCAGAGCATTGCCTATCACTTTTCTATACCAAATTTAGCACAAGATAATAGGAGTACTTCATATCTCACAGAGAAAGGATGGGCTTCTCCCCAGGTTTCTGCTGGCTCCTACCTGGAGGCTCAGAAAGATCAAAGGAGTCTAGCCTTCTTGACTACTTAGGACCTTACTGAAATGCTTCTGGTTTCCAGGAATAGTAGTCAGAAAGCTAAACCGAAAGGGAGCAGGTCCCCAGGTGCTTGGAGGAAGCACAGAACCCTCCCCCTTTCCACCCTTACCAGGAAGCTTCGTTTTTATTCTAGCCAAATATAGGGCTTTCCTACCAGCTACTAAAAAGTCTCCAACAGCAGAACCTAGATCAAAGTTCGGGCTTGGTTGAAAGAACTAGAGGAAAGCCTTCTGTGCCTGGAACTTTTCTCCTCTGAGTTGTGGGCAGTGCTGGCTGCTTCTGGGGACACCATCCCCTCCTCGCGGGTTCAGCCCATCCTCCTTGGGTCACTCTCACGTGAGCGGGGACCCCCACGGGGCATCTCTGATGTGAGGACTTTACCAGGGTCTCCCGCTTGAAGACGCTCAGATTTACAGTTCCCAATTTAGAAGCAGGAAGATTTGTTTCTCCAGACCCCACCTTAGCCATTCCACCATTGAGAGACAGGACTGAGGTTGAGATGTGTGCTCTGCAGCCTCTCGGTGGGGGCATCACAGAACAGGCTCATGATAATGAAGTTGAACCACCCTTGAAAAAAATAAATCATGACCGTTAAGGGGAAGAGTCATGTGGCAAAGTAGCACACAGTTCAGCACCAGCTCTGCCAGGAGTTCTGATGCACGAGAATTACTAATTAGCCTGTGTGTTTGGTCTGCTCACTTGTTCTGGTTTCCATGTAACCTGACTTAAATGCAAAATGCCCTGTTTGGGACAGCTGTAAATAGAGATTGTTAGGCTTCTCCTCGTGTATCGAGTAGAAAGTTCCCCCCACAAGCTACCTTTCTAGGGCCATATGCTTCTGGCTGCTTAGCTGAAAAGGAATCTTTATAAATCTGGGTTACGAGGCCCAGCATGAACATTCAAGAATATGCTAATTTTAGGCTTAAACTTCTGTAGGCTTGTCAAGCCAGGGCAGAACATTCACACCAGAGTCAGACTGTAAAGTGAAAATATTATACAAAATATTTCAATTACGCACAAACTCCTATAGCTGCTTTGGGGTTATTTTGATGGGATATCTTAAGAGAGACTGTCCGAGGTGAAGGAAGTGTTCTCTATTCATTAACACAGGTTAGGAAGACACATGCAGAACATATTTATTTCCTTTTTCTCTTTCCAGGTGAATGACAATCTCTTCTGCCTTTTGAGACCCCTGGGAATAATGTGCCAGTTGGCTCAGGGACTCTTCCTTTGCCCCTTAATATGCCCCCTTCCTGCTAATTTCACTCTTAGTTCATGATTGCGCTGAGAATAACACACCCACGCTGCAAAAAAATGAGGGCCCGGATTGTGTTCAAAGTGATACATTTACACAGAACACCTGAATCCCAATTTGAAGGATTAATTATACATTCCTTCTACCCATAACCTGAACCAGAATCAGATATTCATGATCCTTGCACAAGAAAATAAAGAAACCTCATCTTAAAGTCACTTACAGTCTCATATAAAGTGTGATTTCTAACCCCACCATTTTAATGAGTAGAAGCTGATTCAAACTTCCCTTCCACGGAGCCTGCACCAAAGCAGTTTATATTCTTCCACATTCTTTATAGGCTTATACTCGGTAATTAATCCCCCAAGTGTAATAAAAAGCTAGGCAAATACAAATATCCAAGCTCCTCGGAGCAGCCAGCTGTGCAGATGACACAGGTAAGCACATTGGCATCTAGAGCCTGATTGGAAAACAGGGGCGAGGGACTCCGGAGGGGGGAGGAATGAGAAAAAAGGCTGTAAAATCAACCAAGCAGCACTTCCATTTCTAGAGAAGGCAGAATTCACTGGCTAGGTTAAAAATGGCCAAGAGATTTTACTGCCAGCTTATTTCTGCAATGTAAACATTATTAAACGAAAAGAAACAAGGAACCAACTCAGTTCCAGTGTGAATGTAAATAACAGTAATAGGCAAGGAGGCAGCACTCCCTGTCTGACCCCCTGGGTCTCTCAGACTCATAAACCTCCTCTGCTTATGATGACAAATGCTCCAGGGTATATAATGCCCAGGACCAGTGAAACCACATACAGATGGAACACCTTCCAACCCATGGCTCGCATTCACTCTATGTGGATGGAAGCGTGTGATTAGAAGACCACCAACTCAGAATTCCCCTCTCATTTCAAATTCTTTTCAGAAAAGCAATGGTCTAAGTGGAAAAAAAAAAAAAAAAGATTATCTTAGTTGTTATCACCAATTGATTCATCAAAAAAAAAAAAACTGGAAGAAAACAGATTCCTTTGAAAAGTACATATTCTTTGTTAATCACTTTAGAATGAACTAATCCGATAATTAACATGCTAAAATAATTCCAGTCTGCAGATACAACAATGGGTACCAGATCAAATGTGTACTGAAAATTACAATCTCATAACCAAATCACTGGTGTAAAATGAATTAATTTTGACACTGATCATAATCCTTATGCAGGTTACAATGGGGGGGACAAGACCTTGGTGAAATCCTGAGGACCTTATGTGTATAAATAGACTGCAAAGTCAATTTTCTAAGGGAAGGGAACTTGGTGAGAAAAGACATTTTCAAGAAAGACACTTATAAAGCAGCTAACCCTTGACGAATGAGAAAGACGTAGGGATGTGGCAGGGAAAAGTTATGGACTGTGAAGAATAACATGAGTAAGGTGCGGACCGTAAAACAGCCACATACAAGATTAGCAGAGAAAAAAACAGATAACTTCTCTATATACGTGGAACAACCAAATCAACAATATAACAAAACATTGTATTCATAAGAGCCATAATTTTAAAAAAATTCTGCAAAGTGCTAATGAATAAATCTTTAAAGAAATATACAAACTCCAAGTAAATATTCTGAAACTTTTCTAGAGAAAAGAGAGATCCAGTCCTGCAATTCCGATATTGTCCATCATTTTCCTTAATTTATATGTTCAGTGGAAGTTCCATAAATATCCTAATATTTGCAGAACTTTATAGAACTTGACAAGCTGATCCTCAAAGTCATGTAACAGAGAAACACAACATGAATAGCAAAGAAATGTCACGAGAGAGGAAGGAATACTGGCTTGGTATAATGTAGCTCTGTAGGAAATTAAACCATGCAGGTAAAGTTCTGAAAATGATAAATAGATCAGTGGAATGAAACAAAGTATTCAGAAACAGTCCCAGTTATTTAGAGCTGAAAATATGAAAAGGTGGCATTTCAAAGCAGCGGGAAAGGATGTACCATTCAATTTGCCCGTACAGGGTTGGAACAACTGGCTGTAAATTTTTTTTAACAAAAGTAAGTTTAGATCCCTACATTGCATGAATAACAAACATCAGTTCCCAGTGCTCTAAAGGACTCAGTGTGAAAAAACAAAACTCTGGTAGTGTGGGAAGAAACAGGAGACTTGTTTATAACCTTTGGGAGAGGTAAGAACCCTTTTTAAATAAGAGGAGCAGTAAAGGGAAAAATGGATACATCTCACTGTATAAAAACTGCAATCTTCATTACAAAAGACAAGCCCCAACCGAGAGAAAGGATTTGTGAAATATAACACAAAGGACTGATATCCAAAATTAAGTTTAACTTGCAGAGGCCTCTCCGGCCCCTGCTCAACTTCCCAGCATGAGCGCTACTCGTAAGTCAGTAAATATCTTCCCTTCTCTTACTGGTAGGAGCTGGAAAAACATCCCTGACCTGGAACCAGACTGATGCAGAAGGCAGCACAGCTCTGAAAGCACACGCAAACATGATCCTTCCAAACACAACGGGACATCTGCTCGGGGCAAGAGCTATGGCCCTTTTTTCTACCATAGTTATGAGCAACATACTGAGCTGAGCTGCCAAAACAAACTCCACTGGAAGTAGGTTTCCCTCCCCCACAAAAAAAACCAGATGAGGGATGGCTCTGTAAATCATAATTCCCAAAGCAGGCAAAAGAAAAGCAAAGAGAATGGAACTCTGCTCTGGTCTGATGCCCTGTAGGAAACTTGCAAAGAGGTGGTCCAGGCGAGTAATTCATTCCAAGGTGAACAAAATACACAGAAAGGGCTGGCAGGGTATCAACACAATGATACAATAATGAAAAATAAAACGAGAGAGATCAGTAAAACTTATTAATCGATGCAAACACCCACCAAAAGGAGAAAAAAGATCAGAACACCCTGTAGTCAAACATTGTGTGAGGAATGTAAAGTGTAATGACCTCTAGCATGAAGCCACAGAAATATAAATCCCCTAACATCAGAAGTCCCACATGACACATACATGCACATGTACGCCAAAAAGAAAGAAGCACAAAGAAATGCTTTTTAACATCTGTAAAACTGGAAAAACCTCCCAGTGTAAGATAAGAGAACTAAGGCCAAGTTTATCTATCCTAACTGTAATGAGCTAAACTCAGCAATTTAAGCATTTGTGTTTGATCACAAAACAAAACAACTGTATGCAAAGAAGAATCTAAATGGAACTGAAAGGGGCTGACCATCAAAGGAGGGAAACTCCAGTTTAGAAATACTCATGCTCCAAGTAACGACCCACAACATCTATCACCATCCCAAAGGCAAAACATGCAGGAGACCCAAGGAGAAAGAGAGAGACAAGCTGGTAGTAGAAATGGTCATTTTCAGTCCAAAGCAAACAGATAAAAAGTCCTAGAAGGCTAAAAACTTGCTAGTAAGTAAAATCCTAAGTATTCCACGTTCAAACACTTCCGCTAAGAGGCTATTTAGGTTAATGTTATCACGTCAGCCTGAAACGAGAAATCAGTGTAACGTGGGTTTGAGAAGAACGGGGCTACAAGTCACAGGGAATTTTACATTTAACTAGGTTCAGTTTTACCACCACATAAAAGAAAAGAAGGCTGTCCTAACAGCTTCAGACAGCTTAGAGAAGTATCACTAAAAAAGGAGACAGAAAAGTGCAAAGATGTTCTTCAGTATCATGAAACAGAAGGAAAGATGTCATCGCTTCCTTTATTTGATGTAGGGAATGCCTGTTAAATTAATCCTATTATATTTATGGTCTCTTCTGTCTTAGTTGGGAATATATATATATCAATATATATAGTTGATGTATATATTTGTATTCATAATATCCATGGCATAAAAGTATAGCAGTATTTATTGCACTTAGAAATATATATGGAGGGAAAAGATCAAGATTAAACCACTGAAATAACAATTAGTAAACTGTATCTAATTTATACATAAAATTCAGAAAATAGTAAAGACAACATTCTTGTGAAGTACCTGTGAGCAATTTGTAAAAATGAACTGTGTATTTGACCCTGGAAACACTGAGGATTCAGAAGCACTAGGTGGTGAAGGGGCACAGTCCTCTGCACCCTTGTAAGGTCAATCAGTCTGATTTGTGCTCCTTGAAAGTACAGCCATTCTGTCTTACCACGGAGGGGTGGGGGTGGGGGGAAATAATGTAATGAAGAATAATAAAATACATATGTTTAAAAAAAAAGTAATAAACTATTGACACATACAATGTGAATAAATCTCAACATAATTATGCTGAGTGAAAAAAGCCAGGGAAAAATTTTATACTGTATGATTCCTTTTATATATAATTCTACAAATCCAAACCTAATCTAGAGAGATAGGAAAAACTTGTATTGTATGCTTTAAATATATACAATTTCCTTAATGTTGATTATAACTTAATAAAGCTGTCAAAAAAAAAAGAAAGAAAGAAAGAAAGTACAGCCCTGAGAAGGAACTTTTCTAGTACTCGGGCTAGATGTGAGTTTTGGAGGATTTTCTCCCCCAACTCACAGAAGCAGTATGGGCGAAAAGCCTGTAAGTAAACCTTTAAATGGTTCCATTTTGGGAAGGCAAGTTTAAAGTATTTTGTGAGTTAGAAAGGAAAAAATCCTGGATAGAACTCCATGTGTGGGTTAGAACCTAATCATGTAAAAGTGATTTAGGGCAGAGCTTCGTGGAGACAGGTCTGCAAACAGAAACTGTGTATCTCGGGATTTTCCGGGCTACTCCCTTAAGACAATTAACTGCCTCCAAATGGTCTGTTAAAGGATCAAGCATTTAAACCACTTATTTCCCAAAATCTTGTTTTGGGAGTCATCTCCATTATTGTTTACATCCAAATAGGATATTCTTGGTTTAAAAGGGTGTGTACATGCTTTACTGTAAACTAAGTATGTTTATGGCAGATTACCTTTGTGTTACCTTTGTGTTCTTTATCCTTGGATATTGTTATCTGATTATTTGGAGTATATAAGAATCTTAGTAAAGATGGGTAGTTGCTGAAAGGCCTGAGTGAGCTTCAGCCATTCCCTTTCAAATCAATCATCCCGTCTGTGGTACTGCCTCTGCGTCATTGATCAGGGGGCCAGGTGGCAGCTACAAGTGGACAGCCACCATCTGGCAGACAGATTCGGGCTTCATGGCCTTCACCCCTGGGGTCAGTTCCCTGAGACATGTGAAGAAGAATCCCTTTAGGTGACCAAACAAATAGGAAGATCATTCCTGGGTGACCCAAATGGGCCCAGTGTAATCACATGAGCCTCTAAGAGCAGAGCTTCTTCCCAGCTGAGGGCAGAAGAGGGCTTGGCAGAGATGCCGAGGAGGGGGATGCTTACGGCTTAAGAGTGACTCACACCTGCTGGCTTGAGGATGGAGGGAGCCACGAGCAAAATGTGAAGGAAAGTAAGTCTGCCAGGAACCACCGAGACTAGTAGAGGACTCCAGGACCCCAGGAAGAACCTGGAATTCTGCTTCATGAGACCCCACAGGGAAAACGGCTGAGCCCACCAGACAGTCTGACCTTCAAAACTGGGATAATAAACACGGGATGTTTCAAGCTGCTTAATTTGGGGCAATTTGTTGCTCAACAAATCTCACATGGTTACCTCTGAAAAGAGGAATAAGACTCATTGGGGTTTGTGGAGATTTGGGTTTACAGGTACTGTTAGAAGTCTTCATGACAAGAATGGATTTATGACATGTGCAAGTTCATTTTAAAATTATAAATTCTAACCTCAGCTCCAGAAGTAGGGTTGAGCTGAACATTGTGCATGGACAGATCGTGAGATTGCAATGAGAACATGAGATCGCTACTGGACTTTAAATAAAAATATAGGGAGACTTGTTCAGTTGTTTAGGTTAATTTTGTTCCAGAATTATTGCTAAATGTATGGATACTCTATCAACTTGAAAAATGGATTGATCTCTACATGAACTAACAAGGTTTTCTTGGAATTTATATCTGAAAGTACACAGTTAGTATGAGAGATATTTCATCCAAAGAAGTGAAGTATCAGTAGCAATAAAAAGACTTATCTTTTCCCCCCAATGAATCAATGAGAACTGTAAGCAGTAATCTATTTGACCCCTTTTTTATAGTAAAATGGTATCAAAATAGAAATGATTACACCTGGACATATTTTACTCCCAGTTAGGTGATCACTCACACATAAATTCATCTTGGCAATTATATGTAATATGTTCTTAACATTTTCATACACTCTGTACTTAAATGAGTCTCACACCTGAAATTACCATATCAGAAGCTATTTAAGCCATTCAAAATGATGAGAATAATGATAGTCCTGAAATCTTCAAAATTTTAGCCCATGCCCCATGACACACACATGCCAGTTTGGGAGTTTTAATGTACCTATTATTGGGGTTAGGGGTCCAAGTTCCCTGAACCCAATTGACCTGGATCGATTTCTCAGTTGAGCTGGAAAGTCCACTGGAGGCCTTGTGGTAAAATCGAAAGCAAAAGTAAGTGGAGACTGAAATAAAACGGAAGCAGCTCAGGCAGTGCGGAGAGAGGGCAGAGTAACCTGCGTAAGTTCACGGTTACAAAGAGACTTTATTTAGGAAGAACAAAGAGAAAGTTTGGAGGGCTTCCAAAGAGAGTTGGAAGTGGGTCCCTCTCGTGAAAAAGCGAAGGTGAGAAGGACAAAGACGCAGAGGTGGCGCAGGGCTATGAATACTTTCTCC
Organism: Perodicticus potto; assembly: GCA_963574655.1. Lineage (NCBI taxonomy): Eukaryota > Metazoa > Chordata > Mammalia > Primates > Lorisidae > Perodicticus > Perodicticus potto. Next base: position 22,250 of record CAUYRH010146814.1, on the reverse strand, counting down.
ATTTGAAATCGGCTGGAGGGTCTCTTGGCCTCTCTGGGCCACGGGCAGTGCTGCTCTTTCCCGTCAGTCCTTGGTCACCCACATTCTTAAGGCCCCTCCAGACCTGCTGGTTCGGCAGGCCAGGTTTTCCTCCCATCCCCTTTGAAGCCCCTTTCTTCGTGTCCCTTCTCACCTATCATACAGGTTTTTAAAGAATTTAAATTGAGTTTAAATTGATCTCACAAATGTGCATAACCTCATTCATTTTATATGTTTCTCTATATAACCAGCTAATTCAGAAGACCCGTACAAGGACGCTTCACACAGGGTTCCTTGTCTCTCTCTGACATCAGCTTTTCTTATACACATTTTCTGAGAAGAAGATTCCCAAGACATTTCTGATAATGACATCCCTTTGATTCATTCTCATCCAAATTCTTCACATCCAAATAGTTCAACTCAGGCCTTTCTTTTTGAGTTTTGTCCTTACATAATGATTTAAGAATGAGCCAATTTGGGTTTTTTGTTGTTGTTTTGTTTTCTTTTAGAGACAGAGTCTCATTTTATCACCAACCTCCAACTCCTGGGCTTAGGCAATTCTCTTGCCTCAGCCTCCCAAGTAGCTGGGACTATAGGCACCCGCCACAATTCCCGGCTATTTTTTGTTTCAGTTTGGCCAGGGCTGGGTTCGAACCCCCCACCCATGGTATATGGAAATGGCACCCTACTCACTGAGCCACAGGCACCACCCAAGAATGAGCCAACTTGTTACCCATTCATTTCCACAGTATCTTTTTTTCTTACATAGAAATGCTGATATAGACATTAGATTACAAACAGGGTGAGAAAGGAATGATGGAGACTTTACATCTGTTGTATTTACCTGGATGGAGTTGAAACACATTCTTCTAAGTAAAGTATCTCAAGAATGGAGGAGGGGGGTACCCAATGTACTCAATACTAACATGAAACCAATATTTAAACAATGCCCACACCAAAGAAAGAACACAAGTAGCGACCCGCAAGGGGGAGGGGAGGGCACTTGGTGGCACGATGTTCAGCACGCCCCCTGGGCGAAGGGCTCAACTACAACTTGAACTTCACCTCGCAAATGAAAACAAGGTAACCTAAACAGTTGTACCCACATATCAATCAGAATTTTTAAAAATAAAAGAGTTCTGTTGCAGACAGGTCTCATTCTACCCTGAAGTGGACATGTCAGGGAGGCAGTTAAACATATGGCTTTACAGCCCAGGGAAGTAACGTGCGCAGCGCTACAATTTAGGGATATAAGCATGCAGAGAATCCCTGAGGTCTCGCCCTGAAGAGGTGGCTGCCAAAGAACAGCAAGTGCAGGATTTAGCCCCCGTGCACCCCACTGTCTGGTGATCGACAGGGCAATGGAGGGTCAACTCCGCTGACCCCGCGGGGCAGCAGTGGGCTCTGGAGAAGAGCGACTCTGCAGAAGTAAGGAACGAGTTGATAAGGCGGGAGGATCAGCTGTGCGGAATGCGGCTGGGCTGAGGAAGCTGAGCCCAGGGAAGTGTGAGATTGAACAGGGGAGGTGCATGGATTTGACCGGAGCAGCTTCAGGGGGAGGTGGGAAGGGAAGCCAGACGCAGGGAGGCGTCGGAGGGGAGGTGAGAAGTCGCCGGGTGGAGCGACTGTGACTCTACTTCCTCCAATTTCTGCCTCTTCATTCTTGTCCTGCAGGAGATGAGCTCTTTTCTGGCCCCTTTATTTTTTATTTAGTGTAGACAGTAAGGCAGCTGAGCCAATTCTCACCGAGCCCCTCAACTCTCTCCTAACGCACCCGCCACCGTCCCCCTGGGCGGCCTGCAGTGCACCCTGGCCGCGCCCACCCTGGCTCCAGGGCGCAGCTGAACATCGCTCACACACACACAGTGTCCCTGGCGAGGTCCAGCCCCCAAGGCCCCTGACGGCACCTCCTACCAGCACCCTCCTCTTCATTCCCTGGGCTGGATCCTGCTTCAGCAAGAAAACCCAGTCCTGGAATCTGAGCCGCCTCCACCTCCCGCCTCCTTGCGGCCCTTGGAATCTGCCCGCATCGGCCTCTATACCGACTTCTGCCCCCCCACCCCCCCACCCCCGGAGAACAAGCTCCCCTGGGCCTGTCCCAGCCATTTCCCCCAACGTCTGCCTCCTGCCATGTTTCTTTTTCCCTTGATCTTTGTCCTTTCTACTCTCTCCCCCTTTGCAACAGCTCACACTTATGGATAAAGTTGGTCTGCCTCTTTCCCTTGACCATTACCTCCCTGCCACTGCCCGGGCTTCCACCACCCTTCTCAACTGAACACTCGGCAGAAACCAGCCCATATCCCCATCTCAACTTCTCATCTGGCTGCACCCCTCAAATCACCTTCCCCGCCTAGGATTCCAACCCAACTGCTCTCAGCAGCCAGTCACCTGCAGGGGACAATTTCAAGTCATCTCATGTGACTTTCCTGCTGCACTTGGCTTTACTTATGTTTCAAACCTTAACATTTTGTGCTCACTCCGATTTCCCAACCTCACCAGCGTTTCCTTCTCTCCCGTGCTCTCTCCTCGGGCTCAGCCGGCCTTTCTTTCTCTTTCTCTCTCTCTCTCTCTCTCTCCCTCCCTCTTTTCCTCCCCCCATCTATCTCTGTCCACTCTTGAGGCCTTAATTACCATATATACACTGAAAGTTTCCAAATCTAAATCTTTATTTCTGATCTTTCTTATGCTAATTCGCTGCCCCCACAAGGCAGATATCCACATGCTTGCCCAGCGGCCACCACAGCTGAATAAAGGGTATGTCACAGCTACCTTAGCTCCTTGGTTTTTCTCCAGTCTGTCCAAGTCCAGTGTGAGTCTCCTCAGCCTCAAGCCCTGGCACTACATGTGTGTAAAGGGCTCGTGACAGCTCCTCTCCACCATTGCACAACTAGGAATGCACTGGCGTCTGTACACACCTGCCAGGAAGCCATTCTGCAGTGATGCAGAAAGTGCCAGGGGAGAGCATGCCAAGTTTCCAGCTACTTTTCTCTACCGTCTGCTGAAAGTAAACGGTAGAACAGTAAAATGCCTAAAAACATGAGACTAGAAAACTGTTAATGAAGAGGACAAAAAGGAAGGCAAGTGGCATGCTTTGGAGACCAGGTTGGGCTGAGACGAGAAGCAGGCATTGCCTACTCAGGCAGCTCACATTCCACAGTGACTTAAAGGCCCTCCTGTTTTGCAGTGGAGACGTGACTAATACAACAGTGGGTCTCAACCTTGCTAATGCCATGGCCCTTTAATACACTTCCTGTGGGTCACGACCCACAGATTGAGAACTGCTGCGTATCAGAAGGAAAAAACAAGGGCAAAGGTAATGGGCACCTTAAGAGCTCAGGGAAAGCCAAAGAGTCCTCGTCTCAAGTTCAAGATCAAGTGTTGTTCTCAGATGTCAAGGTCAGTTGTGACAATGAAGGACTGAGGTACAGATAGTAAATCTAAGGGCACTGAGGACTGTCAACCACCAAGCCCAAACACCTAGGGCAAGGACAGGGCTCAGCAGCACACGTGGTTTTCCCGCTGGAAACCACGTAGTGGTTGACAGTCCTCGGTGCCCTGAGAATTACTGTCTAGTTGTGGGGCAGGATACGTGGGGGTAGCACAGGCACTGCAGGGAAGTGGGGGGCTGTGGCAAGCAAACCCCACCCTTCCCAAACTTGAACAGGTCTGCTCCCCAACCAGCAAGGCCATCGGAAAGGCACAGGTGAGAGGAAGAGCCCGCTCTACAGGTGGGCAGTGGGGACAAGTGGCTGCCCTCTGCCTGTGGACAGCACTGTCCGCGAGACCCTCCACAACTTATCAGGACCAGGTGTGGGTGGGCTGAAATCATAAGCTCTCTGCTCCTTGGAAGAATTTTCAGAATATTTAGGAGTATCACAATCCTCTCACAACACTCTAATCCAGCAGGCCTGCCCTGGGGGTCACCGCACAGGCTTCATCTTACAGGACAAAGGTGATGGGCACCGTAAGAGCTCAGAGAAAGCCAAAGAGTCATCGTCTCAAGTTCAGGGTGCGGTATGTGTGTCAAGCCAAAAGGTGATCGTGATGGTTAATTTTAGGGCCAAATTGCCTGAGTTAAGAAATGCCCCAACAGTTGGCAAAGCAGTGTGTCTGCATATGTCTGTGAGGGGGTTTCCAAGGAGAATAGCATGAGGCTCACCCTGAGTGAGGGGACATATCCAGACACAGATTAGCACAAGGCTCACCCTGAGTGTGGGGACATATCCAGACACAGATTAGCACGAGGCTCACCCTGTGTAAGGAAGCCCCTCCGTCAGTGTGGGATGCACTGTCCAGTATACTGAGGGCCGGGATGAAAAACAAAGCTGGAGGAAGGGGGACTGTGCTGTGTCTTCAACTGTCCTCTCCCACCTTTGGAATCAGAACTTCTGGTTCTTTGAACTTTGAACTCCAGCAATTGCTCCAGCCGTCTCCCAGTTCTCAGGCCTTCAGGCTCAGACTAAGTTCCATCCCCAGCTGTCCTGGCAGCCCAGCCTGCAGACAGAATTTCTTAGGGCTTCTTGGCCTCTGTGGTCACATGAGTCAATTCCCATAGTAAGTTCCTTCTTATGTCTATATATCTATGTATCTGTATCTGTGTCCATATATCTATATCTCTGTGTGTGTAAACATCCACATTCTACTGGTTCTCTTGTCTGCACCCTGACTAGTACACTGATATATGGTGTTGTGTCCCAACAGCTAAAAAAACTCCAGGGAACCACGTGGTGAAGCAGGTTTGATCCTTTCATCCACCAGACCTAGAGGTCCACTTGGGGATTCGTGGCTCCAGCCCTGAAGTTTCCCTGATCAGAGGTCTTGGTTCCCATCATGGTGACCATATCCATAGAAAGATATAATAACATTCCACCAAATCAAAAGCTACAACTCCCACCTGTCATCGTGTCTCCCTCTGTTGGTTCATCAACAGACAAAAAGGACACTGCGCTGTCCTTGCTGCTTTCAGTAGTGAAAAGACCTTGGCAGCAACCAATTCTAGCAACAAGAAGAAAAGGACTCCCTTCCCCAACCCCTGCCACAGGGACAAGCCCTGAATCTCCTCACCCATGTAGAGAAGCGGAGCTAAAATTTTGGCCAATGATGAGAAATGTTAGAATGGGCAGTGTGAGAAAGCTGGTGCTCCCAGTTACGATCTCGGGGGCAGCTGGGGCAGTGAGTGCTGCAGCTTCTTACTGCCAACTAACCCAGTTGTATCAGTCGTTTTTGGACAGTGCAGTGGGTGGCTACTCTGAGAACTCTGTGATGCACACGAGGGGCTCCCATGGGCGTGAAGGATGGGAGGGGGACTCTGTTGGGCACCTCTTACTCACCACTGCAAATCCCCCTGGCCTCGCCTCTGACTCTCAGAGGTCTGCAACCAGCCCCGTGCAGGTGCAGCCAGGCAGTGCCTCACTCTAAACCCAGGCCTCAAGCCTCTCCCTTCCTGTCCCATGGCTCCTAGGCCCCCTTGCAAAGGAAATATCTCTGAAAATATCTGTTTCTGCCAACCTCAGAAAGCTAAATATATTTTGCTATTTTATTTGGTATTATGGGAATTAATCAAAAGTTATTCTAGCCCTGCCAATCTGTCAAGCTTCTGACCTTAGCTCCTCAATTTATACCAGAATGCCATCAAGAAGGGCTGGGCTGTGGACATTTCTGGGACAATACTGAGACCTGGCTCCCTCCAGTTTGCATGAGTTGGGGGAGGGGGACAGTGATCACGCCGTGAGACCCTCAACCGGCATCACATTCAGGCTTTTGCTGACCTGCCCCAGTTATCTGACCTTACTGAGCCTACTAAGGGTGCAGCAGCCACACTGGATTCAAGAGCAGCAGGGAAATACTACTTAGAATCCATTTCAGGACTGTTTCTGATGCTACTCACAGAAGTTCAGAGAGTGCGTGTATGATGAGGTACCCTCTCAGGTGTAGACTATCTAATGAACGCCTGCTTCCAGGAGGGCTTGCCAGGGCAGAACATGTGCCCCAGAGCAGAAACTAATGGTCATGCTGGCAGTCTAACACTGCTCCCCAACACAAACCCAGCTTGCAGACCACCCCATAGCAAAAGCTGTGAAGGAGACCCAGGAACATGGATGCCCTTCAATGAGGGATATAGCAAAGTATAGGATTCACCCTGAGAGAGGGTCTCTCTTCAGCTGGGGATGAAGAACCAGCCGTAACATCGTGAACAGATCACAGCACGATGATAATGCCTTCCCTCCAGGACGGTATCAGGACATCACCAAAGGCCAGGATCCTGCTCCAGCATGGGCCACACTTGGTGCTGGTTAATGAAATGCTGCCCCATAGCAGGATTAGAGAAACGATTTCTCTCCCTAGGCACTGCCCCGTGTCTCTGAAATCAAGCCCCAAATGGCAGAGAATGTTAAAACTGAATGTTTGTAACTCCTCGTCCCAAAGAGGAGAGATCAAATGGGCAACTTAGCAGAGCCATTCAACCCAACACCCAGTAGGATGAGTGTAGGATGTATTTCCCATTCATGGCTCCAGGCAGGGAGGACTTTGTCAACACTCTCAGGATGGTGGCTGTTCACTGTAACCCAGTGTATCCCAGCAAACAGCAGAGTGTCTCCAGGCTATAAAATACTTGTCAGGATGCACAAACACACAAATCCACTCAGGCCAAGGGACAGACTGAGAATGAGCGGACACACACAGCACATAACTGGACAGGACCACAAAAACATTTCTCCTATCCCAGGGGTTGATAAACTCAGCCTGTGGACTTTGTTTAGGCAGCCCATGAGCTAAGAAAGTTTTTTACATTTTTAATGGTTGGGAAAAAGTAAAAAGATTTGATGATGTGTGAAAAGGGTATGAAATTCAAATCTCAGTGTCCATAAATAAAGTTTTATTGGAACACGGCCACACTCATTCATGTACGCACTGCCTGGGCAGCTTTCACACAGAGATGAGTAGCTGCAAAAGCTTAAAATATTTAGTTCTATCCTGCTACAAGCTGGATTGTGTCCCTCCAAATTTCAGTTCCTCAGACTGTATTTGGAGATAAGTCTTTAAAAGATGTAATTAGGTTAAACAAGGTCATATGAGTGGACCCTTATCCAATATGATTGTCATCTTTATCAGAAGAAGAGATTAGCATCTAGATGTGAGTCCCCAGCAAGAAGGTAGCCATTTACAAGCCAAGGACAGGGGCTTTGGGAGAACTTAACCCAGCTGCACCTTCATCTTGGACTTTAGTCTCCAGAACTGTGAGGAAATAAATTTGTTAAGCCACCCAGCTGCCGGTATTTTGTTATGGCAGCCCTGATAAACTACCACATTTCCTTTACAGAAAAAACAATGCCACCCATCCTATGCTATATACTCTCCTAAAAGTCCCAGGCTTTGGTCTAGAATTTTGTGTATTTCTAGCATAAAGCAGCATGTCATTAAGGACCCTGGGGTATAGGACTGACCCTTCTTCTCTTTCCAAGACTAGTGGAGAGGGGGTATGAAGATTGTTGCCCCTCGACGAGGACAGTGACGCACTGCCCGGGATGGCCATCGGCAGCCACCCATGGGCACCATCCAGGTCACCCAGCAGCCCAGGGCTCTGTCAATGTCACCTAAGCCAGCAAGGTCCTCCTTTTTCTCCCCAGAGTTCTGGGCTGAGGCGGAGACCGCTCAGGTCCTCACAACCATTCTCCCCTAAGCCATGCCTCTCTGCTCCCGAAGGTTCTGCCCAGCCAGTTGTAAGCTATTTCTCCTCATGCCATCTCAGCAGTTTCAGGACATCGTGACCTGGAAGCATTCCCTCAGGCTGTGACAACTAGCCCTCTTACAGCTTTTATTAGGACAGTCCCTAGCTTCTGGGTCATTCTTTCCCTCCCCTCTCCTAGAAAGGCAAAAATATCCTGGGCTGTTCTGTTTTCAGGACCAATATCTTCATGTCTCCTTTAAAAAAAAAAAAAAAGAAAGAAACACTGAGTTGTTTTGTTTGCCTCTTTTCTGCTCTTACTAAGAGGATGGTTCATCAGCATTTTCTTGCAGACATGCAAACCTCACTTGAGAAGATGGTGCCCATCCTAACACTCCCCAAACACGGCAGTCCTTTCAGACCTGCTGTGGCCGCTCACGTCAGCACCACGATTATCAAGCACAGCCTTGACCAAGAGACAAAAGGCAATTTAAGTCACTGCTCTTGCCTCCAAAACAGTGAAAATGAATAGACAAAATAAGGTTATCTTGCAAAAAGCTGGATCGTGTTGGTAAATACATAGAGGAAGAGTAACATATTCTATTAGTTATGAATTCTTGGAATTAATATTTCTGTTTCTAAATAACATTAAACATGTATGAAATACCAAGAAAGACATGATGATATGTCCTTTTTCTCAATCCCTGATAACTACATTTAAAATAAGAGAATAACAACCACAACCACAGACCTCTAGGATATGAAATATTTACCTCCTCAGCTATTACCACCGTGTACAACAGTTCAGTCTGGCAGTTAAAAGGAACAAAAGAGTTGGCCACGTGCCCACATTTCTCAGGGGTGATGCCAGGTGTCAGGGCTGAGTAAGATAGAGTGTTGACTCCAAGAAACTCACAGTAGCACAGAGAAGACCTGACCCAATAGAGCTGTGCAAGGGGAGAGTAGCTGGTACATACAGCCGGGAGTCATTGCCCTGTCTCCAGGGAAGGACTGGGCTGGCTGGGACGCAGGAGGGGCCAGAGCCAAAGAGTCCTTCATGGAGAAGAGTAACACCTAAGCAAAGCCTGAAAGCATAGGGAGGATTTAGCTAAGGAAAAAAAGAGCACAAAGAAAAGGGCAAATGTGTCATCCAGGCAGGATAAAAGCTTCACTTGAAACGTAAAAAGTGCTTCTGTGATAACATAAAAGCTCTTGTTACATGACATTTTGAAGTGGAAAGTGATGCATCTATTCTCTACGGCTCAATAGCATGTGAAATCTCCACCTAGAAATGGGCTGCTAAAGCTCGTATCTACATGGACATTAAAGTCCTCCAACCTCAGCCAACCTACTGTGCCCGGCAGTGTTATAGGCACTGAAAACACAGGGGTGGCCAGAACCACCCTGTCCCTGTCTCTGCCTGCAAGGATCTAGTATCCGATAGGCTCAAAATAAAAAAAGTATTTTAAAAGTTCTCATATGTTATTTAAAAAAGAATCCACTTAGGTAAATCCTGATGATAAATACTAATCCGAAGATTTAGAATTTACCTGTTCAAAAAGGTAGCCGCGAGCCACGTGTGGCTATTCACATTTAAAGTAATTAAAATTGAATAAAATTTATAATTAAAATTCTCAATGCTACTGTCAGGATTTCAAGGGCTCAGTAGCAGCACATGCCTAGTGGATATCATAGTGGGCATTTCGAGGAATAGCATGGAAGGTTCTCTTGGACAGGGCTGTTCTAGAACAGTTCAATGTAAAGAAAAAAAAAAACTCCCGAAACTGACCAAAAACTGGAATAAAATAAGGATTTTGTCAGAGACTCATTGACTGACCGCTGATTCTTTATACTGATTCATAAGCAAAAGTCATGTTACTTTTAAATTTTGGTTCAATTATAATTCTTTCTAAGCTGTGATTTCATCAAAATAAGATGTGTGTCAATGTGCCTTGGATGTAAACTTTTATGTGTGACATTTTATACAGGGTGTCCATAAAATTCAGGCATGATTTAAAACAGTTGCACATGAACTTTATGGACGCTCTGTATTTTGAACTTAAAATTGAGAACAAGTTTCTATTGTCCCAATTTCTCTAACCTCATTGCAATAATAGAAAAAAAATAAAATATGCAATAATTTTTTTAAATAGATTTTGCAAAGAATCACAAGGGTACAAAGATTCAGGAGATGCAAGAGAAAAACGCAGCGGGAAAATCACAACTTAACAGATGTGCGAGGGAGGCTAGTTGCGGATTTGGGGAAATTCAAGACTCAAAAGCACTAGGAAACAAGTAGAGCACTACTGGGACGCGGGAATAAAAATAGTCTACGAGGCTGGGCACAGTGGCTCATGCTGGTAATCCCAGCACTCTGGAAGGCTGAGGCCGGTGGATGGCTTGAGGTTAGGAGTTCAAGACCACTCTGAGCTAGAGCAAGATCTCATCTCTACTAAAAATAGAAAAACTAACCAGACATGGTGGTGAGCACCTGTAGCCCCAGCTACTTAAGAGGCTGAGACAGAAAGATCGTTTGAGCCCAAGAGTTTGAGGTTGCTGTGAGCTATGATGCCACAGCTCTCTACCACGGGCAACAAAGTAATAGTCCGTCTCCAAAAAAAAAAAAAGAAGAGTTGAAAAGAATAGATTTAATTATTGAGAAGGAAAACTCTAAGGAGCAGGATTTCTGTACTCTTGGTTTTTAACGAATGAGTATTTCCATAATAAATATAGAGTCACCAAACAGAAGTTGGTTGAGAATCAGAAATGTGTGTATCTGGGACAGACGCACACGGCTCTCTCCGCCTGACAACGTTGTATTAACGTGTCCATTATTCCTGAACACCACATCCACACAAGGCATGCTGGTGAGAAAAGCATTAAATAACTAAAGCAGATTAAATTTCCTTCTCACAAATCTTATTCCAATTTGGGCTAAATGAGCCTAAATTATTTTTCAAATATATTTATCGTACTGCAGTTTTCACAAATCAAAATTTAAATTGACATATTTAATCCAGTGAGTCTATTCAACTCAGTGGTTTTTAGATCATATTCTAAAGTAAAGAAAACCTATAGGTTAGAACAATTCTCAGTACTTGAAATAAAAGCCATTTGTATAGGAAATGTTTTAGAAAGAAAACAGAATTGAAATAACTGAAGCAAAGCCAGAAGGAGAGAAAGGAAAGAATAGAGGACAAGTCGGACTTACTGTGACTCAAATTCAAATTAAAGAATAAAACAGATATAAAAATGATACGAATGCAGAAAAAAGATAGAGGAAGTCTGTGTGTCACCAAGAAATCTGACAACAGAATCATAAAATGAAATGGACCTAGACAAAATGGAGACTTAAAAACCATCATTAAATTTGATTTATATAATCCAGTTTGACTGCCCGCTAGAAAAACATTCAGTGCACATCCAGCTGTGATGTTTTAGCCATTCTTTTTTTAGAAGATTTATTTGCAACAGCCCAAACAGGTTAAAATTCCATAGCAAAGGTGGAACATAAGCGTAAATAGTCCCCATTTCCAAATTCGGGAAAACTCTTTCCTCTCCTCTTTTAAGAGAGCAGAAAGTTCTGAGATTTTAAATTAACAATAATAATAATTTAAAGCATTAATTAAAGCAAATCACAGTAAATCCACCATCAATCTTCAATGCCAGCCCATGGCCACATTAAATGTCTTTTTTACTCACTTTTCAAGTGTTGAAGGAAAACAGTCAAATAGTGAAGATACATGTGACTTCATAGAATACGTGTTTACTATACAATGTACTTTCTATTTTACTAATAAAAATTTAGTAAATCATAAAACATCATCCTCTATTTAGGAGTTAGGCACATCACAGGCTTCTTATTTATTTATTTATTTTTAATTTAATTTTTTTTTTTTTGTAGAGACAGAGTCTTACTTTATGGACCTCGGTAGAGTGCTGTGGCATCACTGTTCACAGCAACCTCCAGTTACTGGGCTTAGACGATTCTCCCGCCTCAGCCTCCCAAGTACCTGGGAACACAGGCACGTACCCCAACACCCAGTTATATTTTTGTTGCAGTTTGGCCGGGGCCAGGTTTGAACCCGCCACCCTTGATATATGGGGCCAGCGCCCTACCCACTGAGCCACAGGCACCACCACCCGTCACAGGCTTCTTGCACTGTACAGCTATTTCCTGGCCATATTTATCAGCACATCTTACAGTGACTAATTTTGTGATCATGACTAGCACGGATGTTCCAATTCAACATCCATATCTATCACCATTCAAAAGCCTTAAAATATAAATGCACATTTTTAATAACAAAATTATTGTCAAATATGATGTAAATCTCAAACTGCCACTGATGGTCTAATTAAAATTGTTCCTGGACATGGCTCCTATTGCTCTAATGAGACTCGTGATAGGGCTCCAACAGGCTGAACAGAAGCAAACCCAGATCTGTGGGTGAAAACTCTTTCCTTGGTCTTTCCGGATTGTATCTATTGATGTGTGTTTAATGAAGGTTTACTTTGATGTAATCCTCCTGTGTTTAATCACCAGCCAATATAATCACTAATACATTTCTCTAGTTTTTAAAGGCCTATTTTGGATGAGACGAGGCCTTAATATGTTGACATAAGAGTGGGAGAATTACATCTGAAACCAAAGTTTGTATAGGAAATGTTTTAGAAAGAAAATAGAATTGCAATAACTGAAGCAAAGCCAAAGGGAGAGAAAGGGAAGAACAGATGACAAGTAGGACTTACTGCAACTCAAGTTCAAATTAAAGAATAAAACAGATATGAAATCATACGAGTGCAGAAAAAAGAGGAAATCTGTGTGTCACCGAAAAAAGTGTGGACACAAGGTAAATCAGAACACAAATAGGGAAGTTGGGGGGAAAAGTGCTCAAAAAACACAGCACTAGACATTAGCCTAATTGTATACTTAATGTTTTAAAGCCAAATAGTAGCCTCTCTGCCCTGGGGAACAGTGAGTTACATGAACAGTGTAAATCACTGCACGAATAGTGCCTGTCCAAATACTGTCCCAGGGAAAAATCTCAGCCAACAGATAATGAAGGCTGGGAGTCTCTGACAAAGATCCCCTTTTGTGGAGATGCTGGTGATGAGCATGCAAAGTCCCTAAGTCCTGTTGCTCGGATTTCATGCTTTCCCACACACCTTCTGATTAGATTTTGTTTCCACAGCTAGTCAACTGGCATTGTGATTTGACAAAACTCTGGTGTATTCACCTGGTTCAAAAGCTTGGCTGATGGGACAGCTATATTCTCAGGCCACTGTCAAGGTCAGCTTCTGTCCTGCTCTGTCACAGTGGCAGTGAGTCCGTACCTGCCAGACATTCTGGGCACAAGCTGGTGCACTTCCCAGGTGGCACCCTCATTGTTTTTGTGACAACTCTTTGAGGCTCATCTTCATCTCACCACATGGAAGAAAAAATACATATTTTATGTCCCATTTTGCCAGATTAACTCTGAGAATTTTAGGGAACTTAGATTTTTCAAAATAGGCAGTAACAGGGGCATAGAAATAAATAGCGAATTCCTCACCCTTCAGCTTTCCTGGACATCCACTCTGTCTTGGGAACAGATACACGTGTTGAGCCATACCCAGAGCAGACTCCGGGGTGGCAAGTCCAAACAACCCCCCTGCTCTGCCCTGAGTCAGGTGTCTGGGGCCCCACGGTGGCCAGGAATGATGCTGGGACATGTCAGTTGGACATAAAGGCCAACCTGTGTCTCAGACATCGGAAACCCAGAAGGTGTGGCTGTGGGGGCGCCCTATTGGGCCCCTCTTGGCCGTGACACCCTCTCAGAGTAGCCCTGGACCTTCTCCTCTGGCCCTGACACCTTGTGGCTCCTGGCAGACCCCAGAACAAGAAAGCCTCCACCTTACAAAGCTAAACGCCCCTCCCTCCCCAGCTGCCTGCCAGCCAGGGAGCAGCCGAGCTCCTCTGAGACCAGGTGCTGCTGCCCTCGGCTACATAGCGCAGGTGCCTGCGTCCACCTGGGCACCCTGACTTAATGGGTCTGGGTGCGGCCTGGCCACCCAGGGAGCGTTTAACAGCCCCCCAGGGCTGAGGACCACCACTTCAGATCGTTGGTTCACAAATCTCTGGGGCCACACGATCTTGGGTTGTCAAGCCTGACTGACTCCTGGGAACCAGACTGTGCAGCCCAGCAGTGTGATAGCAAACCATCCCCATGTGTGAGCAGCTGCCTTGCCTTTCCTTTTAACCCTAAAACAGAGAAGCGCTGATGCCTTCCAGGCCTCAGGTCTCAACCTCAGAAGCTTCACCGAACCCCGAGGAATCTTGGGGATGGTCATGGACAGCAACAGCCAGGGCAGGAAGCCAGTGAGGAGCAGCCAGGAAACAAAGGAACAAGAGGGCAGTGCGGAGAAGGAGCATTTCTCAGGGAGCCGCAGAGCCGAGGCTGGAGCTTAGGGCACCTCTCCAGCCCGGAGTCCAGGCCAGGGAGGGACTTGGCAGCTGGCAGGCACATCCAGGTCAAAAAGTGCACGGTCCAGCCCTTCTTGCCTGGGGATCTCTGACTCCTTCTGGCACCACTGGCAGTGAAGGGTCCAGCCAAGGACAAACGCTGGGCTACCCAGCAGGAGGGGCAGATAGAAATGTGAACATTTTCCCCATATTTCATGACCATCACTAGGTACCTTGTGACCTGCGTGTCCACTGCCCCGCATCAAGTCACTCCATCTTTGTCAGGGAGGGGGTCAGGAATATTACGGACACATTTAGACTGAAAAAATTATTCTTGCAAAGCTAAACACACGCTTACCATGCAATCCAGCTTTTGCGCTTTTTTGGTATTTAGCCAAATGATTTGAGAGCTTATGTCCACACCAAACCTGTGCGCAGATGTTTATGGCAGCGCTACTCACAATTGCCCAGACCTGGAAGCAGGCAAGGCGTCCTTCGCCAGGTGAATGAATAAATAAGCTGTGGTGCTTGCAGACAATGGAATCTTATTCAGGGCTAAAAAGATACAGCTGATCAAGCCCCAAAAAGACTCGGAGGGAAGGTAAATACATAGCCCTGAGTGGAAGGAGCCAAGCTGAAGAAACTACTTATTCTGTAATTCCAACCTTACGACATTCTGAAAAATGCAAAGCTGTGGAGACTGTAAAAAGATCAGTGGTTTCCAGGAGTGTGGGGGAGGAAGTGGGGCTGAGCAGAGTATAGAGGATGGTCATGGCTGTGCAGACACGCTGAGATACTGCCGTGGTGGGGACCTGTCATTACGCATCTGTAGAAGCCGGGCAATGCCAGAAATGTGTCACTAAGAGAGAGTCCCGATGTAACCTGTGGACTTTGAGTGATAAAGACGGGTCACTGTAGGCTCATGCTTGTAACACACGCACCTCTCTGCGGGACGGGGATGCTGAAGTGGGGGAGCCTGGGCGCGTGGTCAGGAGTCAACAGGAACTCTGTACTTTCTCCTCAATTTTGCAGGGATCCTTAAAGTGCTCTAACAAACAAATAATAATAATAAAGTCTAGTAAAATAGAAAAGAATTATCCCTTATGGACCTGAAAATCAATTTGGACAGGGCATCCTGTAATTGTATTTGCTAAATCTAGCAGCCCGGTTGGAAGAGCACAAATTAGACAAATTGTAATGAATATTTTAATATATTGGGCATATTCCAAGCTCCCGCTCCCCCCTTGACAGGTGTTGCCCTCCCCACAGTGCTGAGTCTGTTCACTTGTCACAGTTTGACTTCCGCAAATGAACCCAAGGATTAAAAAGAATATTTTTATGTCAATTTCTAGTCTCCTAAACTAACACTCTATGTTTACATAGGGTTTATGCTGAACCACGGGCTTTTCTGTCTACATGTGTGTTGTTTCAGTAATTTCATTAAAGGCTGTGAAGTCAGAAACTGGGGTTTCCATTATTTCGATGCCCGCCTATAACCTAAAGTGGTGTCCCAAACCCCCTCTCCATGAACGCCTGTTAAATTATTCTCCTCCTGTCTCAGATAGTTTAAAAGCAGAACATTTGACCTTTAATGCCACAGGCATTCTCTTCCTTAATAGGGCTATCTCTTAGAAGCTCATTTACATGATATCAGTATAAATTTTGTATCTTATTTATTTGAGGAGCAATCGCCACCAAAGTTTGCAGAGCCATGATGAGAATCTCTATATTTCTGAAGTCACCTGTCAACACAACTGTGCTTGAATAATTACATTTAGCAATCTATAACCCCAGGCAATTCCAGTTGCTGCAGCTATGCCTAGGCTGAGATTTGGGGTATCAGCACATCACCAAGATAACAATAAAGCTCATAAAACTGAACCTGTTATCTGCCAAACACATCTCTGGATACTCGCATCTTGGCGAGAAGTCTATTATAGAGATGCTGACACAGCACACCCCCCACCTCCCCCTGCGTACTTACAATATTATTATTGACGGTAAGCGGCAACCAAGGCTTGTCATCGACCATAATCGGCTGATCTGCCCGAGACAGATTTAATTTACTGACATAAAATAGTCTCACTTTCTGCCTGTCCAGGTTAAGCAGAGGGAGTAGTAATATGCCCACCCTGGTGGCTGACTATTGGCCACCAATTACAACTGGACATTGGAAATTCTTTGCTGCAAAAAAAAAATCTATTATGACAATGAAAGGACTTTCAAGTTATTCATAGACCTTCTTAGGGGCTTTTATTAGAGGCTTTTCCAAATCCAAAGGCAAGATAAAATAGCTCAGCATAGCATTCATTTTTAATGACCCTCAAGCTCGAATGTAAATCCCTGTTCAGTATGCATTAACTCTCCTCCAGATTTTAACGAGTCCAGATCTTGCCTTTGCCCACACTGGGTGTGATTCCTCAGCAGGGCCGTGGTGGTGCCCGGCAGGCACAGGCCGAGAGGGGCAGCCGATTACAAACAGCCCCTCCTCCACGTCCAGTCTGTGTGGGACTTCCCCCCTCACTCACTCTTTGCAAGAAAGAGACAAATTAGGGGCTTCCTTATTTATTCCCAGTGAACAGAAAAACCCTTAGGGGAATAAATGTTCTATCAAACAACAAGAGCAATGATACAATTAGAAATCAGAGCTTGGGCCTTCAGCGTCTCCAAAAGAAAATCCAGAAAACACTCAACATTCTTTAACAAAATCTGACTGTCTCACCCACATTTCCTTGGGTGGATCCTTAAAATAAAATATAGCAATACCCAAGAATAAAAATAAAAGTCAGCAACCCCATGCTAGTATAATGCTAGTATAAAACATATACAGAGCAACCCCATGCTGGTATAAAACGTATACACAGACAATAAATGACACCTCTTATCCACCTCTTCTTTGACATGAAGGAACAAATGAACCACTCCGTATTTGATGTGTGCAATGATCATGCCTGTCTACCAAAGCAACGTCGTGTAAACATAAGCTACGAGTGCATGCACCTTTGCAGAATATCCACTGGTATATTTCGCCCCCCGCCCCCCACTGGTATATTTTTAAAAACCACCAGAGGACTAAATAAATTATTACAAATAAATGAACAGTTCATGTCCACTCAGCAGGAATAAATAACTCTGTGTTTTGTGACCCACCTGCACGAACTTGCTTTAGGAAGTGAGTGTACGAAGGTACAGAGGACCCTCGTGTAAAACCAAACCGTGGACTTCCTGTCTGGGGACAGACATCCCTGCTTCCGAATCAGTCACCTGGCACAGAGCAGGAGGTATCTCTGTGGAACTTTTCCCTTCGTTTGCTCTGGTGAGATCTGTGCCTTTTATGCATTCTCCATGATGAAAGTCAGAGAAAGTGACTCTGAGAACACCATGGAACTCTTCCTGAAACACAAGCTGCCACTTAGGAGGCAGAAAAACAGGCAGCCTGGTTACTATGAAATGGCACTTTCTCTGAGCCATTTAATTGTTTTTAGTTCATTAGCCTCATCCTGTGTCATTCTCCCTTGGACCACCCCAATCCTACACCCATGGGTATAAGGCCTAAAAGTAAGCTGCAGTATAACGCGCTATCTTGACATCTGGTGCGACCAGGAAGGCCTTGAGTGGCCCAACCACAAGGTCCCCTCCCCATTCTGCTCCTGTGAAAAAGCTCCTCTCGCTGAAGGACACTCCCCACCCACATCTCCCACTTGCCCCTCAGGAGTGGGCTGAGGAACTGTTCAAACAAGCCAGTCACATTATCCCACAGGAACCAGGGTCACCTCGCCTTCCTCCCACAGCCCTGCCATCTCACTGCTCCCCAGCACAGCCCTGGGTGTCCCACACTCCACGTGGCCTCTCCATCCCCACCTGGTGGCCGTGAGTCTCACCTGTCAGGTGCTGGGGCTCCAGCCACTGCCACAGCCCTGGCCTGGGACCCCTCCCCCACCAGCAGGGTGAACATATTTCACAATCAATTAATTCCCCAAATTCACTTGCACTCTCTCCACCTGAAATCAGAGCCACTGTGACAGGTCACTGAAGGCTGGGCCTCTCCTCACGCCGTGCCACAGAGTGGATCTTGGAACCTCTGTTTCTCAATTTTAAAAAAACTAGTAAGACGGATGCTATCTCAAATCTTTTTCTGTTCTTGAATAAACAATTTCTCAGAAGACACAAGTCTATAGAAAAACATTGTTCTTCTGTTGACAGAAACCCTTCTGACAAAGTTTTGAGTTTCTTCTGCACCAAACCATATTCTCCTTTTGTTTTTTTCATGCGGTTATATAATATTGGGTTATATAACAGACTGCCTCCAACATGGAAAAGCCCCCCCTTATCTTGCCTGTGGAAATCCCACTTTCCTTGGAGTAGTCATTAACTAATGGCTCTTCTCCACCCATGTGGTTTACAAACGCAGTTACAGGGGTCCCCAGGGCACTACGGTGATCACAAAACATGCCACTTCTTCTCCGCACCCCGGTCTACGCTAACTATTCTCTGGGCAGAGAAGTGACAATCTCCACTGAGGCACCTTCTAGGGAGCACGGAGGTGCTCCTGACCACAGCAGTTCCTGGAAGAGGTGGAAATCTGTGTCCAGCGGTCATGTCCACTGGCCAGTGTCTGTGGGTCACAGCAGCTCACGTCAGGAAGCACCTCGCTGCCCTGAGGGCTCGCAGAAGGGAATCTGCTCCCAGGACTCCAAAGCCTCCAGGTTCCCCAGAAGAAACAAGCCCATTCCAGGAATCATGGATGACCCCCCTTTGAAAACTCTGCCCCTTAACACCACCTCCTAAAATAAACACTAGTGTAGTCAATTCAAATGTTCTTTCTTTCCACTTCTTGTCTTTGGACAAATATTTATGCAGAGCTATCATTTAGCCAGCATGTCCCTGATTCCAAGGCTACAGTGCTGGGGAAGATGCAGCTTTCACCCTCCACTGGTTCACAGCAGGGGGCGGAAAAGGGAAGGAAGGAGTTAAGAGACTCAGGAAAGAAGAAGTAAGTGGAGAAACCAACCGCGGGTCTGCAGACGAGGGAAGGCTGCTCACAGGCAGAAAGGACGCTGCTGAGCCACGCAAAGACACGAGGACCCTTCCGTGGAAATCCCACACACTGTGTGACACCAAGCCCACGGCATTCGGGAGAAAGCCAAACTTGGCAGACAGCACAAGGTCCCTGGTGGCCTGGAGTGAGGGGCGGGCGGGAGGAATGGACAGAGTGCAGAGGAATTTTAGGGCAATGGAAGTGCCCCGGTGTGACACCATGACGGTGGACACATGTCATCATCGTGTCAAAATCCGCACCGCTTACCACACTCAGACTGAACCATAACGTAGACTACAAACTTTCATTAATAACCGCGTCTTAATATCGGTCCATCAATTGTAACAAACATGCCAGGCCTCGTGGGAGATGTTAATAACTGCAGAGCCCATGCAAGGGAGAAGCCAACATGGCAAAGTCTCTGAGCTATTTGCTCAGTTTTTCTATAACCCTAAAATGGTTTTTAAAAATAAAGTCCATTAATTTAAAATCAAATAAGATGTATAGGAAAGGCCAGTTTTAGCACCAATTCTGACCTTTAACAATAACTAATAATAGCTGTTCAATTCTTTTACAGGCCTACTGATACTTAATCTTTATAGCAACTTGTTACTATCTCCCTTTTTGCAGAGACTAGACCAAGCCAGTAAAGTTGAATTATTTGCCAACATTCACAAAGTCTGTCATTGCCTGGCCCAGGTGTTAACCATAGAAATCTATACTTTGCCATCTTCCCTAAAGAGCAGCATATAAATGCCTCATCCTGGAAGAATAGGAGGTGAAACCCTTGAGTTCTTACTGTGTTTAGAGCATATCCGTGTTATTTAGAGAGTGGAGGAGTGGCGTCCAGGCCAGTTGTGCCCCAGTATAAAACATATTGGGCCTCAGCTGAATTTTTACAGGTGAGTAGCAAACGGTGACTATTTATACTGAAGCTCTTATAGTCATAGTTAATCTGGAGTAAACAGATAAAGCCTTTCTTAAAATAACCATAATTTACAAGCAATAATCACTTGAAACAAATGTTAAAAATGTAATGACTTGAAGCTAATCTTTAGAACATTAAGGTATGACCCCCTTGCCCAAGGTTGTATTAATCTTCCTGGTGATGTCTGTGCTAATATTCCACTTGTAGATAATGAGCCAGAGGCTCAGGAGGTTCCTATTCCAGTAGCTTCACCAAGCCACAGAGATACAGAATTAGCTGAAAGTACGATTTGCAGTGACACAGGGCACAGGAGGGCACTGTGGAAGGCCAGGGCCCACACATACCACAAAGAGAGCCAGGGGGCAAAATTAACCTCTGACTCCAAAGGACAAATCATTACTTCATCTAAAGTTATAGCTCAACCTATATTTTAATCTCAACAC
Organism: Perodicticus potto; assembly: GCA_963574655.1. Taxonomy (NCBI): domain Eukaryota; kingdom Metazoa; phylum Chordata; class Mammalia; order Primates; family Lorisidae; genus Perodicticus; species Perodicticus potto. The sequence goes on along the minus strand of CAUYRH010146814.1, from coordinate 1,712 downwards.
TCCACAGACCTGCTGTTCAATGTTATTCAGAATCAGAATTTTCCCTTAAAAGATTCCACAGTAAAATGAAATAGTACTAACTAGGTCATACCTTACTTACATAACTAAACTCATTGCACACCAAGCAATAAACTTAAGTGAAACTGTTAGTTAAACTGAGTGTGGGCTCGGTGCCTGTGGCTCAACGGGCTAAGGTGCCAGCCATGTACACCTGAGCTGGCGGGTTCGAATCCAGCCTGGGCCCGCCAAACAACAATGGTGGCTGAAACCAAAAAATGGCCAGGCGTTGTGGCGGGCACCTGTAGTCCAGCTACTTGGGAGGCAGAGGCAAGAGACTCACTTGAGCCCAGGAATTGGAGGTTGGTGTGAGCTGTGATGCCACAGCACTCTATCCAGGGTGACAGCTTGAGGCTCTGTCTCAAAAAAAAAAAAAAAAAAACTGAGTGTGGATTAAGGCATCAAAGAATTTCAAAACTTTTGATTCCTTCCACCTGTCAGAGGACTACTACCTGGTTGAGTCAACAGGCACATGTACACTCTTAAACATATCCAATAAATTAGGCAGAAATAACCAGGACTCAAGCTTACAGCCTTCGGGATAAGTTTGTTTCTGTACAAAAACTTTGAGTGCTTTCCTACTGTAAGAAATTTTGAGTAGCTTCTCACATGTATTTATATGATTTGGGCTTTAGTCTCTGGAAACTATCTTAATTCTGCAAATGGAATAGAATCCATATTTATATCACCCAGGTGAGCTATCGAAAATCAACTCACTGGCATTGCATGGGCCAGAATAGTTTGCTTCTTAAATCAGTGGTTCTCAACCTTCCTAATGCCACAGCCCTTTAATACAGTTCCTGTGGGTCGTGACCCACAAGTTGAGAACCCCTACCTTAAATGAAAAACCCAGACGCCATATATGAACACATAGTACCAAGTAGGCAAATCAAGGACTCTCCATATTGCCAAGTTTAACCAAGGGCAAATGGGCTTGAAAACACATTTTTAAAATTTGTAATGGGGAGATGAACATTTTATAAGCTTCAAATCCATAGGAAGAAAATATAAATGAAGATATTGCAAACAATTAAACAAAAAATTTTTGCAGAACCACATTATAATACTATTCAAACAATATCTATCTCAATGTTTGAAAAAAAGTATGTACATATTTGAAGCATCAGTTTTTTTATTTTTAGTTTATGATTGAGAATTAAATCACAGTATGAAATTTAAAACATTATCAAAGAGAATAAGTCAAGCTCATTTATACAGGAAATTAGTGTTATCATATTACCTTCTCTTAATTAGTATAACTATATTCAGAAACCATGCAGGTATGAGTATACATACAGACTTTTTCTCTCTATTAACAAATAAGGGGAAATTATATTATTATATAGTTTATCTAATTTCCTTCTTCACAGCCTTCTTTTAATTTCTGGCATACATTTGTGTCTGAAACAGTGTAGCCAAGCACTTGCAAACACCCCCAATTTATATAGTTAAGACTTGGTTTTTTAATTATTTGACTTTTTTATTATTTTTTTATTAAATCATAGCTGTGTACATTAATGCAATCATGGGGTACAATGTGCTGGTTTCATACGCAATCTGAAATAGTTTCATCAAACTGGTTAACATAGCCTTCATGGCATTTTCTTAGTTATTGTGTTAAGACATTTATATTCTGCATTTAGTAAGTTTCACCT